>JAPYZJ010004244.1:0-25272 GCA_030522765.1 Ophioninae sp. B BG-2022a | reverse complement strand
ACGCAGTTTTTTGTATTCCTAACAATTTCTCTTAAAACCTATCGTTCTTGGGTTATTTTGAATTTTGCAAAATTTGTCGTTTTTAGCAAAAAATGAAATGACTCCCCAAAAAAAAATCGCAAAAATTTTTTGAAAAAAGTAATATGGAGCTTCTGTGTGCCCTTTCAAGTTTTTCTGAGTGAAAAAAAAAACAACAAAATTTTTTTAGGACCGGCACCGGATTCGCGAGGGTCGAAAAAAGGCCTAAAAACGGCCACGTACCAAAATCTGTACCGGGTAGAAAAAAAATTGAAAAAAATATTCAAATACAGTAAACTGATGCCTGATATATCTTCTTTAAAATACCGCTTTGGATTTCCGAATATCTTTTTTTTGGCAGAGTTATCAAACTTTAAGTGCGGGAAAAAATATCGACTGGTATATCCAAACTTTTGAGCGGTAGTGTAGATATAAAATAGTTTCCTGCCATGTTTTTCATCAGGCACGCATCGCTTTACCCACATTGAAATAAAAATCAAATATGCAAATAGAAATTCAAATAACAAATGCGAAAAAAACTAAAAATCGTTTTATCCCAACTAAATCTTCGATTTACCCTGTTATGCACCATTCACAAAATTTTACGATATTGCGTTCATCGACCTGCCATTGGTCAGGACCAAACGATCAATAACGACTAAAATTCCAATTACCCAAGGTTGTTCGTTCCCACACCCAAAATTGGTAAACCCACGCGCCATTTTGTGCAGCGATGAATGAGTCAGTTTGTTAACTCGGTGGACCACGAGGGAACGGCAAACATACGAGTAACGACAGCGCGTACGAGTTTTTCGTGGGTGGATTGGATGGAGAGAAGCGGAAGAAATGCGGATGAGCACAGAAAGAGGGTGACTTTTAGGGGACATAGCTTGCGTGGGGATCCGAACCGTTGGCTACGATTCCAGTCTCGAGTGCGTCTTTCCCTGTTGGACGCCGAATGGATGAACCCCCCTTCAGCTTGGACGATGGAGGGGAGAACGGAGCCAAGGGCAAATGACTGTTTCGTCCCTTCTTCGTAAGCCAGCCAAGGGATGCGGTTGGGCTTTGCCTCGTTGAATATTAGCCAGTCTCGTCGAGTATTATTCTCTAGACGAACAGGGGTCTGTCGCGATGACGTTAAGTCAGACATACCCCCGGATCGAGCGCGCTTCTCCACGACCCCAGCCACGAAAAAGTACTTGGGATACGCCCTTCTGGGTCTCGACCCATACCAGAAAAAAAATAAATCTATCTTGTGTATTCAGATAAAGATATTCGGGACACGGGGTACGCTTGTAATGATTCCTATTACGGACCAAGTTGAGGAAACAACCCCGACTATCCCTCGATCTTTTCGAAACTCTCAAACTTCCGGCAAACAGTCGGCATTCTCCATCTTGTTTTGTTATGTCTAGAGTGTCATTTCATTTTCATAAGAATTTAGTTACAAAAAAAAGACTCTGAAAAGTCTCTTGCTTTTTCTTTTAGAATTCTTTTGAACTGGTCATGTCGAAATTTCTCAAAAAATCGAAAAACAATCATAACTCCTAAACTGTAAAAAATTGCATAACATACATGAGGGTGTTTCGGATATCCCACGACATGCCGGATCTAAATTTTTTTTATGACGTCAATTAACCGGCCACCCTATATATTACAATTGCTTATGAAAAGACGTAGAGGTATGCGTTTCAAAGTACGAACTTGACTCAAGTCCCAATATTAAAATAGACCATTAAGGGCAATTATAATGTAGTTTTAACGCTTTCACGGTTTTCACATTATTACCAAATATTTTTCGAATTTTTTGAGAGAAAATTGTTCGTGGACAATCCGAAGAAAATGATGCATAGATAAGAAACCTCAGTCACTAATGTCCAGAACGTATTATCATAATATATCATGTTATACTATTTTATTTATTTATTTATTTATTTATTTATTTATGTATTTCATTTATACATTAATTAATTTTATGATATTTTATTTGTTTCTTTATTTCTTTATGTATTCTTTACATGATTCACGTTTCCATAATATTGTTGTAGTCTACATTATTATTTATAATAGAAATTTGATGTTAAAACCGGAAAAAAATCAATGTTTATTTTTCCAAGCGCGTTTCCAACCGAATATACTTTCAAACAAATATCGTTATTCCTCGAGCGGAATAGCACGTGTATGAGCGATTTTAAAGGTTTGAGCCTGTAGATCGAAAGGTAGATCAACGTATACATGTATATACTCCAACCGTTCGAGCGGATTCGAATACATCTGTCGTATAACTATATTTATCAATACGCAGCGTATGCATACTTGGTCTCCTCGCGAAGCGAAGCAGCTTTACGATTCAACCGACTATTAATCTCCTGTGCGATGCGGAGTATACCACCAACCCCTGTGGCTCGCAATTCATATACGTGCATGCATTTACATACAAGCATAAATATATAGGATGGAACAATGTTTCGAACCCGCAGCATTTATGCATTTTTAGCCACAAGCAGAACATTGCTTTTGGAACTGTCGATTTTGCGGGAGGACAATGATCGAAAACCAATATTTCGAAAATCATTCCTCGCGTTTCGGTATTTTCGCATCACGGAATGACAATTGTTATACAGTCGTCATGTTAAAATTCGATTTAAAAAATAGTGTAATTTTCTATGAATGGTATTTTCGGAAAAAATGTAAAGGAAATAGCTGTCTCGATTCTACTTTTTTTTCGTAAAATGGATATCTCAAGAATCTATTATACTTGTGTATAAACTTTTGCATAACTATTTTTGTGTAATATTTTTTATAACGTTTTTTCTTTCAAAAATTTGTTAAGCTTAATAAAAAAAATACACTATTACATTAGATGTATACAAATGTATACTTTCTGCACTTTTAACAACCAAAACACCATTTGAATAAAACACCTCATTTAGTAAGAAGGCCTGTGCTGGTCTTGAAATTTAAAAAATGGGCTATCCAGAACAGAATAATTTCTCAGCATATCACTAGCAATCGACAGTAGATAATTTTTAACGTACGTGCAAATTTTTAAGTACGTGCAAAATGGCGACGAAAAAAGGAAGAAAAATATTGCACGTTTTTCCACTGCTTTTTGCCTAGAAAGAGTTATCAAACATCTACTTTTTTTAATAATGCAAAAATATAAGGCTAGAATTTCATAACAATCGGTTCAGTAGTTTCTGAAATTTTAGCACTAAGCGGTGTACAAAATCATTTAGAGATAAACGCCTCCAAATGTTTTTGTAACGGAAAAATCATTTTTAAAAATTAACTTACGTTTAATCAGCAATGCCTTCATGATTTTGAGAAAACATTCTTGAATATATTCTCTTTCCAATAACGTAAAAGAAACTTGTGTTTTTTCCGAAGTTCCAAAGTTGAATCCTGCCTTAAAAGTCTTTCAAAATATTCTTTTATAACTGCTTCAATTATCAATATTCATCTACTTAAATTTGATACACAAAGTTGTTAATAAAGATAAAGATGAATATCGAAACAATTTCCTAATGACCTCACTATCGCTTCGATCTGTTTTTTAAATAAACCTGTATTTGTATGGTCAGGGTAGTCACGATCACCCCTTAACCTTACAAACGATTATCAGGTTGCGAGATCTTTTGCTCGTAGTGGCGGAAGAGAGGAGTAATCCAACCCGTCTCAGTTTTATTGCACTCTATGACGACGCCGCACATCTCTTCACCTCATATCCAAGCTTCTTCGTACCCAATTTCGTTCCGCGTTCCGTAGATGCACGTCGTGGTCCCTGGATTGTCGTATACTCATGGGGACTCGTTTCTATCCCGTTATTCGCGAACGAGATCGCTCATCTCGTATCGTACAGTTCTTATGTCCAGAGAGCGAGCACAATCGCACTTGAACCGATTGCTCGCCGACAAAAGGGCGTAAGATCGATGCAATTCACATAATCGCGACTCTCTCTCTATCTCTCTCCCTCTCCATGTTCATCAATTATGAATGTACAATAAAAGAATTTTCACAAAGGCTTTAAAGGATTACTGAAAGGATATCAATAAATTTGAAATTTGGAGTTTCTGATAGAATAATCATACATTCATTATTTTATACTTTTTCAATAGATAATCAGGCTCAGTTTCAAATAAATGGACCGGGTTGTCGCGTTTGTTATCCACTATTTTATGAAATAGTAAAATATTCGTTTTGACAATAAACATCTGGAAATCCGAATTCCGATTTTATTTTAGCACTTCCAAATACAGCTAACTCCTAAATGGATCTTCAATTTCCATGACAGATTTTGGCGAGCGGCAGTAGACAGACTTTGAGGGCCACGGTCGCGTTTTTCACTTTTCAAAATTTTGACAGGTTAGTTTAGGGTGGGGTAGGAAACCCGAATTTCGATTGACCAGAAAGCTAAAAATTCTGGATTTGAATATTCCAATGATACAAATTTCGTCAATTAATTTCGTGTAAATTATTATTTACAAATTTTTTAATAAAAGTTTATAAACAATAATTTACAATGTTTTTAAATAAAAATTTGTAAATAATAGCTTTTACATTAAATTTGCAAAAATTTACGAAAAACCCGAACTTCGATTGACCAGAAGGCTAAAAATTCCGAATTTTAATATGCCGAAACTACAAACTTCGTAACTGTTAGTTCTATTTGCTTCGTATCTTTGGATCTTCATAGCTTTTCATGGGTGTGTTTGCGCTTGGATGGCAATTTGGATTGGGAATTTTTGAAATTATAGGGATTTGATTGAAATCTTCGTTCGTTTCATATGAAGGTTTTTACCGATAACTGAAGGTCCCTTACACACATTCTGACAGATTTCCGGTCTTTAAACATGCCCAATAATTATGAATTATTTTCATTAAATTACTGAATTTCAAAATATTCCAAAAATACCCGTTTTTTTCTATTTCCTTGATTGTACAAGGTACGACTCAGGCATAATAAAAGCAATCTGACGGAATCGCTTCGTTGGCATTAGCGACGATTAACACCAAAGTATCTCGACGGTAGTCGCCGTAACATCTTGATAATCGAGACGAACTGCCGAAGAATAAATCCTCCAATCGGATACGGAGTGTATCGGGATTGCCTAGGCAAGCGGTGGCGATGGGAAACGTCTTCTTTCCTCCACAATACATTTTTCCCCCTTTTCTCAATGCCTTTCCAATCGATTGGCGTCAGGACGAATTCTTCGAGCATTTCTTTTGATTTTCGTGTTTACGACCAGCGCAAAACGACGATTGGTTTATTTGAGTGTTTCTCTTTTTTTTATTATGCTGTCAGTGAGTTTCGTGGTGGGGAATTTTGGACCATGTTGAAAACGTGGACAAAAAGTGATGACGAAACAAGGAATGATGAAGGACGCGGTTTCTCTGGGACTGTCGCTTTTTCGTGTCTACGAAACTCGTGCCTCTGTATCTGAGCAAACAAGAAGCCATCAAAAAGTAGTTCTCGGTGATTCCCCTCGGCGCGAGAACATCGAATGATTTGTGCTCTTGCTCGCCACGTCGAGAGGAGAAACGTGTTACAGCTTCGACGAGAGATACGCCGGAGGACCCTTAATCTGTTTTCGAAGTAACGCGATGGCGGATAAATCAGAAGGACGGGGGGGGTGAAGGAGGGAGAGAAAAAGAGAGGGATAGAGGCATGACTAAAAAATCGACGGGGCTAGGCGAGATTCTTTTTCTTCCAAAACATCTTGGAGTTCTTCTCCCTTCCGAACTCGCCGCTCATCCATGGCGTGTGGGCGTTGCGGGAATCTTATACCCTCGTATATGGTTTTTCAGCTCGTTTTCCACGACACATGAGACTCCCTTAAAGCGTTTGACTCACGAAATTTGAGGAGTTCGCTTCGTCTTTTTCTTCCACCGAAAGTTCCTCCCTCTACAGACTTCCGCCCCCTTAAAACAAATGCGTTATACAAGATGGCTGCTCGTTACACAAAAAAAAAGTTTTTACCAAAATACAATGTCCAAAAAAGTGGACAATAATTATTGAGTTTGGACATGAATTGGACATCAATTAATCTTCACTGAGAAGCTATTATCACACGCCATTTCACAACCATTGTCGTCTGCAGCATTTGCCTCCCCTTAAACAACCGTATTTTACATTCATATCTTTATAACTTCGAGATTATAAAAGAAACAAATTCTAAAATAATTAACGTTTTATTAGTCTATCAAGAACTATAATTCCCAAAATGTTCAAGAATTTCGGGGATTTTTTAATATCCAACCTGTTATACATTAAGCCTCGATGAAAGAAAAAGTGATGGGTTTTTTTACGAAATGTAATAATATGAAAGTGAAAGTAAAGAAATACGATTGTATAAATAAAAAGTACACGAATGGTATGTGAACGTTAGGCGAGTTAGTAGTAATTCCAGCGGATTCTTGTCGCCTGTTGCACGGCTAAAATTCATCCTCGCCCGTGTAGAGTACTCGCGATACGTAAAACCCCCCCAAGAGAGCTAACCCGGAGCGAAACTGAGGACGAAGAGGACATTTTACTCGCAGTAAATCGATAACTACCAACGAGAATTCACCACGATGTCTATAGATGTGCAAGGTATAGAATATCAGTACATGGATATTTGATACGCCCTCAAACATGCGGTTCGGGGTCAAAATGCCGAAACGGTCAAATGCAGAACGACTAGAATGGCGAAACAACGGAATTCTGAACTCTCAAAATAACGATGATTTAATTATTCGAAATTTTATCCTTCGGCTATGAAAACATATCGTATAATTATATCGCACACCTAGATCTAAACAGGATTAACTCAAAAAAGCACTTTTTTCAGAAAAGGCGAAAAACTGGATACTGTCTCACTGCAGGAGTTTTTTGTATACATAGATTTATGCTTCTATGCAGTTGCAGAGAAGATAGATATAGTAGGAACCTTGTGTGTCAATGATGTTTTGGGGAGAAAATTGGATTTTTGTAGTTATATCTCTATTGCTTAACAATGTGTGTATATTTGTTTTATTATTTCAAATTCGTCCCGTGTTGGTGAATTGAGCTATCTAGCGTCGAGTAGCGGAGATATGTTTGAATACGTTTTATGGATGGGTAGATATTGAGATAAGGAATTTGATGGTGTGCATAACTAAAACATGACCAATTTTGAGTTAGCTCCCTTTAGATGTAGGTGTGCGATATATCGAATCATCATTTATTCGAAAACTTATTTATTCGAAAACGAATATTCAATCTGCAATTCGAAACATACAAATACAGAATTGACAAATGTAGAACACCCATACCTCCGAAACAGAAAAAAGCAAATGCCCAATATGCGTAATACTGTTTATGGCGAAAAGCCATATATCGAAATGCAAAATGTCAATGGTCCGAAATGTCGAACGCCCAAAATGGCCAACATGTGATGAATGCCAGCTTGACTGCGCGATAGGCCATCCGGGCCGTTCGACATTTTGACCCTTCGCGATTTTAACCACTCGACTTTTTGGCCTTTCGCCTTAATGATTTTCTAAATTGTGAACTATCGAATATTTTAAAATTCGGAGTACAGTGGTCTCGAATTATTGGGTGTTATGCATGCATACACATCGAAATTATATTTTTTTAAATATTTTATTAAATCGGATTTTTGTTTTTCATTATATATCAACTTCGGGATATTCAAATTCGTCATTTTCCAACTCGACATTTTGGCCGATCTTGGTTTTTCCCCACCCCGTTAGTGGTTGCAAAACAAATGGAAATGAATTATTGCAAATGTTGAAAATATCATATCATCAAGATTTCGGATGAACCTAGTGATTAGGCTAAGTTTCAAATAAATAGACTGCGTTGTCGATTTTGCCAGCCAATCTATAAAATAGTGAGATTTATTGTAACCATGAATTAATCATTTAATTATTACTCATTTAATTAGCCCTAAAATTATTTTATACTTTTTAATAAATACAAATTTACTACTTTCTACTTTCTGATGAATATAAAAATTCTCCTTATAGGTAATATCTCGTTTTTTTAATTCATTTTATATACAAATATTTTATATGGCATTTTTTTATTTTATACCAAAAAGTTTTTTTATACCGAAATAAAAAAATACAAATATTTAAAAAATATAAATATCCATAATTTAACGTTTGCACATGAAGAATCTGTGTAGGAGCTTTCCAATGAAGCAAAGGGCGAACGTAGGGTGCACAAGGTATCCTTATAATTTGCCAGAGTGGCGAGAAGATAATCGACTGAATGGAAAAAAAAGAGGAAAATGTGCGCCAAGCAAAAGTACTGTTTTAGTTCGCGATGGCTCCTGCCTTCGATCTCGCAGTGTTGCGGGCTCAGCTTTTAGAGAGGGTTAACCGGGGAATGGTGGAGGTAGACACGGAGCTTGTGCGCTTTCCTCGGGTAAAAAAGGGTAAAGTGGCCGGTCGTAAATACACGTGCAAATATATTGCAGCTTTAACGCTCCTCTCTGCTGTTAAATTGTTCACTGTATTTATACACAGATATATATTTATATATGTTTATACATACAGTATGGATAGGCATGTGAGCACTTTTGAGACACGGATGTATACGATATCTACACATGGATTTGAATTATGCATGTATCTCGACTACCAGAGAGCCAGAGGTTACATCATTAAAACACCAATCGCCCCCACCCGTTGACCAGCGAAAACACTCCTACTCTTCGTTCGCTTATACCCATATTCGCAATTTCGACACCTTTGTCTTTACCTCGAAAAATCATAATGAAATTTACCTTTCAACGCTACAAAATTCGTTCGATTAATTAATTGATTTAATTTGTTACATAAGTCATTGAAATGACGCAATCAAATAGATAACATTTTATCATGAGTTTACTTTCATTTTAATTTTTTTATTACGACGATAAGATCTGTGACATTTTTTCTAACGTTTTTTAAACATTGATTCACGGTCGTTGGAATAGTCTATCGCCGAAGCACGTAAATTATGAAGTTCGTGACGATCTCTTGAAAATCGTGATCTCGGGGCATCGATGATGAAAGATTGGACGTGTAACTTGGCTAATTATTTGTCAATCTGCCATTATAATATCAATGATTTTTGCTATTTTCATTGAAGATCGTCAATGTGAATATCCTGAAAATATTTCAATTGCACTAATTCAAATTCAGGATTAAAAAATCGAATGATAAGTTTCATTGAATTTTAGCCACGCGAAATGTGAGTTATAATTTTCCACGTATCTAAAAACACTTTATCTTTCGACTTAACGATGCACAAGCTTTACCCGAATACGGGCGGGAACAGTCGTTTCAATCCGTAGGATTTTATTGCTCAAGTAAATCTTTCATATCTACGAGTCAAGCAAAAATCTATTCGTCTCGAAGACCAAGCGATTCCATGGAAAACAGTAGGGTATAAAAGTAAAATTGCGTATGGTTACGTGACCACCGAGACAATATCCCACGCGGGCCATCAAACCTACCAGAAGCGGTTATGCCGGGATCCCTGTCGGGCAGCAACACACGAGGCTGACTACATTGGAGACAAAACTGAGAGGAAGAGTTTCCAAATTCGTGGAGCAAAAAAAGGACGAGGCTCATAGTTGGCCTACCGAAACGTAATCCCTGAGCAATAAACCAATTAAGGTCAGCAGGACCCTTTTAAGAGTTCTGCTGATGTTCTTTGCCTGTTGGTTGCCACCACTAAATATCGCCTAGAGTTCGTACCCAAACGATCCTCGACGAGCCCAATTGATGCCGCTTTGTCTCGCTGAAGTTTTGAGGGAAGAGAGAAGCGGAGAACGGACCAAGGTTTCCGGGTTTAGAAGAGGTGATCTACCAGCTGGATGACATTCCACACCGTTTTCCAAACCCTCAAACTACGGCAATTCGCGTAACTCCTTTTTTTTTTCAGCGAAGCTTTTTTTGCCAGCGAAACGTTCCCAAGCTAGGCTTCTCTCAGATCGTGCTCTTTACTCGTTTATAGCTCGACGGGAATTAAAGGAGCGATGAACCCTTATCGCGCACTCTCAGTAAAGTCCGATCGAAATATATATTCGAAAGCCTTCCGTACACCTCTTTATCCTACAGTATGTAATAGTAAAGGTCTTGGAAGGATACGACAAATTTATCGCTCTTTATACGAGCCCCTTTGAACGATCGGAATCGTGATATTTTTTTAGCAATTTCAAGTTAGATTTCTAGGACTTGTCGACGTCGCCAATTTTCATCGAAGTCTACGAGCTATAACGCTTTTTCGTTGTACAGGATTTCGATGGGCTTCGATTGAGACTAGGAATTAATAGGCCAATCGAAAAGTTCCTATAGTCTTGTTTAGCAAAAAATTATTAAGGAATACGTTTAACCAAATATATTCTGCGGAATATCTTTGGTAAGGTATTTCTGGACGGAGAGTTGGGCAAAAAGTTAGTTCAATATGGGGGAGTGTCACATCTGACGACAAATAACGGAAAATTATACCGAAAAATTCTGCCTTCGACACTAGACGCAAAAATTAAGGGATAAAAAAAATAGCAAATTTTTTGCCATTTTTCAAAAGGCTGTAACTCTGGGAAAAATGGTCGATAATAGTTTTTTCAAAAAAGGTAATTGTAGCCCCAAGTTTCTAGTTTCCAGATCGGGGGCCAAAAATTTGTTATCATGAGTAGTTTCCGAGAAAATGTCTGAAAACCATCAAGGGAAAAATTTTCGGAATTTTCACTCTTCTTCAAAAAGGTCCATGGACTTGAATAAATTTTTTTTAGTGATTCCATCATAAAGCTCTTTTAGAGAATTTTATCCTCTAAAATTTGAGCGGTGGTTGAGCTCTGTAGGATGATTTTTTGCGGAGTTATCAGCGTTCAAAGAAAAAAAAAACACTTTTGACTTTAAAAATTGATAACTCGGGAAATAATGATCGTACAGGAAATCTAAGGTGGGTTTTGGAAACTGCAAAACATCCCCTATAACAGCTTATTACTTATTTTTTTATGAAAAAATTTTTTTCATTGAGAAAAGATCGATCAACAAAAAGGTAAAAAAACGCATGTTTGAGGATATATGCTAAACTTGGGATATCTCAGGAAATAAACGGTTGATAAGGGATATAGACTTAGATTTTTTAACCTCAGAGTATCCTCAACAAATCCTGAATTTTTCCTTCATTGTGTTCCGAACGATTAAATTTTCCATTTTTGCTAAAAATCCATGAAAAATGCATTTTTTAGCTTTTATTCATTTTTCATGGTTGAAATTTTTTTTTTTCATTAATGTTTTCCAAACATGTTTAATGTTTTTCTAAAACATGTTTTGGAACATGTTTCCAAAACATGTTCCAAAATAAAACATACCCAAATTAACGCGGTTGAACTGTGCTGTTTTGTCAGCGTGCTATTATACTTATAACCCTTTTACGCACTTTGAATACACGGTCAGACACGTCAAGTTTTCGCTGAGTTCGTAAAAAAACCGCAAGGGTATACGTTGGAGTGTTTGGGCAATAAAGATGAAAAAAGAAATTCCCATTCAACAAACGTGTATATTATTTGTGACGGCAAAACGTCGTTTTAATTACCTATAAAGACTAATGGACTTTCGAATAAAGTTGGAAGTTCTGAACGAAAGGAATTGGCGAACGATGGTGAAGAATTAATTAATCTTTTTTGGCTCTCCTCGAAACGGGCAAGATATGTTTTCACGTGCCTCAAAATAATTCTCATTCATTTTGTGACGCAATTTTGATTAATTATACTTCATTGTACGCGGAGGAACAAAAAAAAACGGGAATTTCGTCGCAACTTCTTTATTTCTTAATATTCTTACATCAAACTTGAATCACCTTCAAAGTATTCTCTATTGACCACAATGCATCTCTGCAAACGATCCTCCCTTGTTAAAAACATTTTTTTAAATTCAGTTATGGGGATGTTCTTTAGGAGTTCCAGCGATTTTCGTTTTAACTCCTTCACAGTGGCAAAACGTTTTCCTCTCATGTCCCTTTTGAGTTTGGGAACAAAAAGAAAATACAGGAGGCCAGATCCGATGAGCAGGGCGGTGGACAATCGGTGTCATGCCATTTTTTATAAAAAACTGCTTTACGGAGAGTGCGGTCCGGGCCGGCGCGTTGTCATGATGGAAGAACCAGTCGCATGTGCGATAAAGATCTGCCCGTTTATTCCGAATACTTTTCCTCAATCTCTTCAACTACTCCAAGTAGAACTTCTGTTTAACAGTTTGACTCGGAGGAACAAACTCCGCGTGCATAATACCTCTGCAATCAAAGAAGCATATGAGCAATGTGGAGTCGTATCGATAACACCACGATTCATCACCAGTAATCACCTTGGAAAAAAAATTAGGGTCCTCTTTGAGCTGATTTTGAAGCTTATAACATGCCTGAAGTCGACGGTCCCTTTGCTCGGCTGTGAGCAAAGGGACAATGGCGAGGGACAAATGTGGCTGCAACTCTTCTCATGTACAAATCTTCGGATAAAATTATCTGAATTCAACACCATAATATTCCAGACAACTCACAAAGTTGATCAATGGTTCGGCGACGGTCTTTACGAACGAGAGCATTGATTTCGTCGACGTTTTCGTCACTTCTTGACGTTGAGGGGCGTCCTGAACGGGGTTGGTCTGCAATTCATATTTTGCCACTTTAAAAACGTGAAAACTACTCGTAGATTGATTTTACTTAGGGCAGCATCCGCATAAACAATCTTAAGCTTTACAATAGTTACCGCGATCGATTTCCCCAAAAGGAAACAAAATTTCACAGCCGCGCATTATTCTCGACAATCGGTCATCACATTTTCGGCAAAATGAAAAAAGTTATTTTACTAGAAAAATTCCCACAGATGAACCAATACACTCACGGCGACAAAACTTCGCACACTAACTCAAGAGACGTTTCCCTAACGCACACCTGGTCGCACAATGAGTTTCGCCACTCTCCCTCTTCCCGCACCCCAATTCCCGTTACTTTTGGGCCCCCCTCGTATACACACACACACACACACACACACACACACACACACACAAATATACGTGTATATATGTATATATTTATATATATATACACAACCACAGTAGCATTTATGGTCGTATCGCCAGCGCGTGAATATTTATGCGCAGACCATTATTGTCTACAGAATAGTAGGTATACTCGGCTGGAGCGCTTAGCCAAGAAACCCGAAGAAATACTCGACAACGTGCTGCTCATATATGCATACCATCGTTGCTCAAGCCCTGGGCATGTATATGAGGCTACGGCTAAGTATCGCGCTGGGAAGCTTAAAACGGGAGGGAGGATAATAAGCGCGCATAACACGTTCGCTTATGTATGCAAGTGTATATATGTACGAACGTACGTTCAGAAATATCTCAGACGCGATTTTGAACGTTGCGGTTCAAACCTGCAGCTACTGCAAGTGCATGTACGGCCCAAGCAGAGGAATACATGAACACGATATAAGGACAAGCTCTAACAGCGTCCCAACATTACAATATCGTTGCCGCACATCGCGTTTCACGGTCGTGATTATGATTTTTTTTATACGGTTTGTGAAAAGGGTCGGATGTACCAGATGAGTCGTTGGGGATTATACGTTCGAAGTAGGGGGGTGTCGAAGGGATGCAAGGAAAGTTTTCTGAAGACAGGCAGGCATTGGATGAAGACATTGATATCCTCGTTAGATAAAGACAGAAATGGACGGAAAGACAGATCTGGATCAAATCATCTATGAGGGGAGTTTGAAAAGGTCTCGGACTGAACACGAAAATATGCGAAACCTGATATATAGGTATATCGTTTTAGTGCTTTCATGCCTTTCCTATGGGCAGATTTCTCCAGCTCTCGAAAATAACTGCTCTGTCACAACTATTACTGCCTCATCCTTAAATCTACCTATTGGACCACCCAACATGGCATACGAGGGCGCAGAATTTCCTGATTAGTTACCCATATCCTTCTTGATTTCGTTCGGTGTTATATTTGTTAATACAAAATACTTAATTACACCTACTAACGCTGGTGAACGGGCGGTCGGGGTACGGCTTAGCCGTGCTCTGGCTGGCACATCGACCAGTGAGCGGAAGGCCAATTTTTCTGAGGCCTTGGTGTAGATACATACTTTAACAGAAAGTCTGTGTATCAAGGAATCAGAAGAATACAGGGCTGTCTACGCCGGTGCGGGTTGTCCACAGTTTCCCCGTACCCTTGGTAAATGCGGTATAGTGCAGCGAAAGTCGGCTGAGGCCGCAAAGGTTCTGGTGGGAGGCTAGGTTCTGGTGGGGCGTTGAACAGGGAAGACAAAATGGTGGAACGGGGAAGAAAGATGGCGGAACAGGGAAAGAATGTGGAGGACATTCGAATAAGGAGACAAGGAAAAAGACAGTTGAAAGCGCTAACAGCGCATACCAGTAAATAAGAAATAAATACTTACTTGCACCTCTGATTTCAGTTTTTTTGAATCTCACAGCTGTACAGCAGATTGACAACTTTAAAAATTTGTGTAGAAATAGTTAAACAATGTAACGTATTGAAATTTGGCATACGGTTGGCGACAGCATGAGGGTATCGTGCTAGTATAGATTTATTGCTATAGTAACGTCATTTATGGGTAAGGTCGAGAACTTTTTGAGGAGTTCTCGTAGGACGAATCACTTACTCGTCCATACTCCCTGATTGGGATCCAATGAAATCCAATGAACTTGTGTACTAAAAATCACGTTTCTATTGGATTCCCAAATAGTCTAGTAAGATCTGAAACTATTTTTCATGAATCCCATCGTATTTTGTATACTGAATTCAACCAACAAACTCATACACTTCCTTTTTTATTTTCTATTTCCTTTCTCTCATGTCACACAGTCTTCATACAGCATGTCATATCCTTATGGGGATATGGTAGAACTCAAGCAAACCCAGGGACTCTCTGAGATTTCCGTTTAGTTGGCATTCCAGTTTTTTCATATTGCAACTAGCAAACGGTGTCATTGGGAAAACCTAGCAAACCTGATTGGGATCAGAACATCAGGTTTCGAACCCCACTATTCCTTGGATGTTTCCATTTCTAATCCAAAATTTATTCTTGGATTTGGAGTTCCACAGGAATGTTTGAAATCCGCGTCGTCAACAATCCCAAATGGAGTGTCTTCGTGGTTGGACAACTCGTAGGAAGAAAAGAGACGAAGAGTTCTACTCGAGGACGTCGCTCGCGAGTCGTATACCAGATACCAATGGTATGGCAGGGCAACCGCCTCAAACAAGGAAAAACAAGGATCAATGCGAAGAGAGATAGAGAAAAAAGAGAAAAGATGAGAAAGAAAATAAAGAGAAACGCCCAATGGAGGATCCATCGAGCTCCCTGACTCGGAAAGGATCTGCTTCGCGCAGCATCCACTTTTTTCGTACAGCCACGAGAGATATTATCCTTTGCGAAGATCACTGCTCGGAGGGAGGTTGCTCGCCCTCTGTCTCTCTCTCTCTCTCTCCTTCCCTTTTTCTCTCGACTCAGCGCAGTCCGGAACGTACGTAAGCTCCCTCCCAGGATCCTAAATCACGTTTGACTCCCCTCTTCTTCCCTCTTTCACAGTCTCACTCCTCCTCATCCTCCGCCTCTTTCCCTTTCTGTCTCTAGTCACCGTATGGGAAAAGAGAAGCTCTTCCGAGCTTGAATACCACGAGGAGGAATCGAGAAAAGAGAGAACATTCACCGCATATCTACCGTCAAGCTTTGAAAGAACGAAATACCCGCAGGAATGAAATCTGTCTCCCCCTCCCTCTCTCGCCCCCCTTTTGGTCTCCATAGTAAATCTCCGAGACTTTTTATTATTCCCTCTCGGATGAACGCGAAGCGTCGGTATGAAGTTTATCCTCCTACGAAACGTAATTCTTATTATATATGTATTCCTCCGATACGTTCACGCGCGAGAAATGCCTCAGGTTGCCATGAGATATTTATTTTTCAATTTATTTTCTACTCAGAACAGAGAAAAATCCTTCGATTTGATTTATCGTTTTTTTTTTTTCGTTTTCTTTTTCGGCACTCGTGATGGTGACACTGAATATTTTATTTACTCGTGCAATTACAGCTGATGTGAAAAATTAATACGTTACTTCATCTTGGATCTCCACTGAATCGTTACATCTGTTTGAGATTGAGATGATATTTGATGATGGGCGTTAAAAAATATTATTGATGCGTAACTGTTTTGTTGGCAGACTTCTACAAAAGAAATTGTATTGCAGATGAAAAAATATTACTGGTTTGTATAAACATCTTGTTTTTTCGAACGAACGAAACCTAATATGAATGACGATAATATAAAAAAAAATTTTTTGCATTTATATAACTGAGTTTTTTAATAATTTAATAAATTATTTTTTTTTTCTACGAATATCGTCCACTGATTCAGAAGAAATGGACTAGCAAACGAGACCCAGACAATTTGCATAAACCTCATTAGACGAAAAATTGTAAAAGGTGATAAAAGCTCTGTAAACATTGTAAAACGTTGTAAAAGGTTTGCGAAAATTGTAAAACGTTCCATCAAACTGTGCAAATGTATTTTAACAAATTAGTTAGAAATATTATTTTTTACTGTAGTACACTTTTGTCTTTTTTAGTTTAGTTCACTTCAGTTTAATAAATTCTTTTATGAGAAATCATGTAACGAAATTTATCAGAACCAACCATTTTTTAAATTCTCAGCCAAATTTAATAGTTGGATATTCTTAACTTTTCCATTTATTGATTTTGATCGATTGTCAGAAATCCAATCCGGCAAATTAATTATTCCAATATCAGGTGACAAAAGAACTCGGGAGGAATGATTGAAAGTAAAAATATTGCATTAAACAAACTTTTGTCCGACCATTTCCAAGAGCATAATTATTTTGTTTTACGATGTGTTCAACGCTAATTTTAGTGTAGCAATGCTAATTTAGTATGGATCACATAGACCGACCAATGATTCGATTGTGAGTAAAATAAAACAAGAGCAAATAACATCGCGTTGAAGGATGGGAGGAACCAATCGAGAAACACGAGAATACGGGTCGAAACAACGAGGTGAAGAGGACTCTCTCGACATTTAGACGACGGACAACTAACTAACGCAACGAGAGCGCGCAACATCGTGGATACCCCGAACGATCATTTGGACCGTCACAAATGGCGAACACTTCTCTCTCCCAGGTACATACCGGGTATAGGAACGAGAACCATAAGCACATCGTCGTCGCGCAGATTCTTGAGAAGATTCTGTTAACGAGACTATTGTCCCGAGTCAAGCATTTATGACTCTTATCCCGCGGAATTGACACGACCGTTCGAGCGCGAAGCTTTTGCGTGCGCAAACTCTTATTGCCAATTGTAAAAAATTGTTATATCCGGAAGCATACCTGCCGTTATGAATAAACTTTTTATTGGCAATTACACGTTTTTATTATAACTTCTGAGGAACCGTTTATGTAAGTTCTGTACAAATGTTTTCGTCACTTATTCGCCCATCGAATGTTTAGTATAATATAATATGATACTATATATATGTAACAGATACACTAAATTCAGTACGATAATAGTATATATTATACTATAATTTATTATAATGTAAATATTGCATACAATATAATAGGTTTAAATACAAATGACAGCGCAAGGGAAGAGGAAGTATATCGTGGTGGGCGATTATGGGAACTAGAATAATCCCAGAAGTTTAATTTTTATTAATTTTATTATTATGGCAATTTGAACGTGCATCCTTGCGATTTTTTGTTATGTTAGTATAATCGAGTAATAAATAATAATTTATATATCCTTGAGAAGTAATCTTTTGGTACATTTTAATCATTTTGAACAATTTGTATAATTTGCACAATTTTTAATAACTTGAATAATATTTCTTAAATAATTTTAACAATCTTTTAATCTAAATAATTTTTTTACTCGATAATAATTTAGCTAATCTAAACTAAAATCAAACAACAATTAATTCCAGACAAATAAGTTTATTTTTAGTTAAAATATTCAGTTAAAATCAACTAAATTTCGTTGAATATGGAAAAAATTGTAGATTGGCGGAATTCAACAAACACTTTTTCGTTAGATAAAACACTTTGGTGTATTCATTAGGATTTTATCGATGATAAAAAAAATCTATTGCAAACTCTACAACGATTCTCATCGTTTTCATTCATATGCTTTTTTGCAGTTTAGAGTATTTCAGACAATATGAACATTGATGTTGAAAAAAATAGTTTATTCAACTTAAATAATAACAATAATGAATTTTAATGTAACAACTTTTGATTACAAACAAATAAGCTGTTTTTCACAGTTTTTTGTAATCAGTTGATATAGTTAGTTGAAATAAACTGAGTTTCGTTTGATATGAAACAAAAATCTGGATGGACAAGATCCAATCCAACAAATTTTATTTTCATGCAAAGAAATGTTTTTAGTCCATTCGGTGGAATTTTTCCAGCAATGAAAGAAAAAATGCAAAATCTAAACGGATTTTCATTTAAGAATATAATAAATATTCGAGTTAACGATAATAACAAATTTGCAAATTTCTTTCGATCAAGAGGTCGTAATTTCTCTCGTACGTGTACTGTGTAATTGTACAATGATTTCCATGCCATATAAAGTCCAAAAAGCGAAAGGTCTTCGAAAGCTGAGCAAGCAAAATGCGCAGCTGAAAAATATGTGGAGCGTGTTTAAACTGACGAAAAGAAGAAACGACATTTTATGAAGAGACGTGCGAGCAAGACGTAGGCATAAAAAAAAGAAATCTTCCGAAGGAACGTCTATCGGCACCCTTTGTGGGAAGCCCTCGCGCTGACGCGAAGGAATGAAGCCCTTCTTGGTGGCGGAAAGAGAAATCTAGGCCACGTAGACGCTGCTTTTCACATTTTTACAACCCCGCAGGATTTCTCGCCGAAGAAAAAACTACCACTCTGTCCCCGGTCGCAACGCTTTTCATTTTTTTTCTCCCCTCGAGATTTCTCTCGACTTCCGAGAGTTCTCCATCTTCGTCACTAGAAACAACTTGTCTCGTGTGATCCATACCGAAAAAATACGTTTCCTCCGATTTACGAAAACAGCTGTCTAAATTTGAGTAAAATTGAAAAAAATTGTTTGAACAGAAATCAAAAACATTTTTTCATTTAAATGAGGTTTAAGAAATTCAATAAATGATTATACAACTATACTTCGTCCGCGTGAACTTTGAAATCGTGATATTTTTGTTGAACTCATACTCTTCAACGCGTTACGAAAATTAAGACTTTGACTGTGCTAAGACAGGAATAGACAGGGACAGAGAAAGATAGGGAGAGTAAGAAAGAGAGAAGGGAAGATAGAGTTGATGTGATAATGATGAAATGATATAACACATCGTTTACCTGTTTTTACACTTAATATTTAATGTAATTTTTACATTTAACATTTAATATTGAATAATAGTAAAAACATACAAGAAATGTAAAAAATAAAAATAAAAATCACTATATGAAGTAAATACTGAAAATTTACGCGGTATAAGTAAAACATTGAAAAATTCGCGCCATAAATAACAAACTCGCTATGAACTTAAAAATAACGGAAGATAACGTACACAAAAACAAAAGGGAGGGCGGAAGAGAAAGCGAGGGAGAGGGGAAGATTCAATACTTTATCAAATAACTATGCTTAATTTGCATTCATCACCAGATTTTTCATAAACTCATACTTTGTAACCCCTCAAAAAAATTGAGATTTCGGCTGTGTTGAGATAGAGAGACAGATTCACTAATTTATTAAACAACTATGCTTCATCTGCATTCGTCACGAGATTTTTCTTGATCTCATACTTTTCAAGCCCATAAAAAAATTGAGATTTCCGGTGTGTTAAAACAGAGAGTGACCGAAAGGCTGTGGTGAGACAGAAAGAGACAGAGAAAGAGACAAAAGAAAGGTAGAAAATACACAGATAACAGGCTACGTCACTGTAATACTCGTATATATAGCTTATATTAACTAGTGTATACACCCGAGTGAGAAAGAGCAACGAAGAGCCCTCAAAGTGTAGATGAGGGAGACAGAGGGAGAGGTCTCGTTTCACGTGTTAATAAATAGCCTCGCGTTATTACCGGCAAGCTAATTCCTCGGCCACTCTCTTCATTTAACGAAGCCAATTATGACAGGCATAAATGTAAGCACTTAATAGTTGTGTACACATGCAGAAGAAGAGTGGGGGAAGAGGGGGAAGAAAATGGGGGAGAGGAGAAAGAAAGAAAAGAATGAAGCACGCGCCAAGTTCTCCTGTTCTCCATCAGCCATCAGGCGCCGCGAGACGACCACGTGAACTCTTTCGTCTTTCTCTCTCTTGGCTCCACGTCCTTGCCCGGCCATCAATTCTCTCCGAAGCAATTTTATTCTTACGGTCGTTTTCACGTCACATTGACGTTTCAACGACCCCCGAGAAAGCCTTGAGCGATAATAATCCGATGTACGCGAATCAAATGTATCAGCTGTCGATTAGACGTCATATTGACAGCTGACATTCGCTGTGTCACACTTTTAGCATTCGTGTCTCGGTTGTGTGTTCGAATTTTTGTCGAGACTTATGTAGGAGAAACCCCGGCAAAGTGAATACCTTAACCTGTTTTTTATTATTATCGTTTAGTCACTACTGAGGAAATTGACACGAATATTTATAATCAGTCGTTATTTAACGAATTTTAGAAATAGTATAACATTTGTCATTAATATTAATTAAATTAATAGTTATAAGCCCAGTTCACAACAGTGGATACGGTACCAGGGCAAAGCGAATAACAACATTATTTCGCATGAAATTAACCTTACAAACAAAATAAACATTATAAATTAGAAAAACATATTTGAAATAAATTTAAATGTAATTTAAATCAACCGTCCGTATTTTTTGGCTGTTCCTTTGATTAACTCGCCCGCCTTACATAAATTTATTGCAGTCTGCATGACATCCTTACTCCAGGTACCTTGCGCTGTCTTTTTTAATATCCATTCACCATCTGCAACAACAAAAAAACATAGTGAAATACATAATTCCATAAAATTATATAACTTGTGATGACCGGACGAAGCGAATACAGTATCCACTTTTCCCGATCCGCTTAACCCTTCGGGTACATTTTTAAGGTTATCCCAGATCATTCCAAAACCAGTCCATCTAACCTTGTTATCTATATAATTAGAGTTAAAATGCAGTGCAGTTAAAATGCAGTATGCAGTTAAAAGCTACATAATCATGCATTAAATTCCTTGCACAACCAAGAAGGCGGCACAAATAACATAATAGTTATAAACGAGATACTTGCCTCGGTAAATTAATATTTTTCACACAAAACCGCACTTTGTCCACTCACTGGAGCCGCGCAACGCCAACACGTGCCAGAGTCCTTGCCGCAGACTAAGCACTAACAGGCAGCCATTGCTATGATAATGCGGCTGCCGGCTAACAAACAACTTGGAAGTAGTAGGCATCTTTCGCTTTGCCCGGGGTATCCACTCTGCCCGGGTTTTACCCTATGCTCATTTGTATTGAGTCGTGATAATATTATTCATGTTGTGTTGATGATATTGTGAGGAGAATGGAAAACCATTGCTTGGGACCCAAAACATTTTTGTCTCTGCAGAAAGTTGAACATTTTTAACGAATTTTTATACGGTTTAAAACAGCATTTTTCAACGTAGGACTATGAAAATCAAAGATTGTGTGAAAACAGATTTTTTTCTGTTCCTCTGTCTTTTTTGAAAAATCACATTTGGACAAATTAATTTTCGATCGTACAACCGTATGATTTGTTTGTTTGAATACATTTGCCGTTTTTGTTAGTCCGATCCAGTCGCCACCAACAGAATCGTTCTTGCAACAAGACGTTATAATAATTGTTCATTAATATTTTCCAATTTAGAGATACTCAAAATTAGGAAAGCTATGTAGAAAATGTCTGTGAAATCGAAATATCGATTATCGCGACCTTTTGATAAAAAATTTGTTGTCGATTACAATGACGATGAGATTGGTAATTCTTGAAATGAGAAATTAACAATTTTTTATTTTTTCATTCGAAGGACTGCCCAAACACATTTTTTCAAATGAAGGTCATAAATGTCGAATAAATCTATGTTGATATTATTGGCTGCCGGCAATAAAAATACTTAAAAGCAGTTGAAGGATTTTGCCAAGCTGAGTTATACAATTAATACTATCAATTATTAATAACTTATTATAATACAATTGTAGATTATTTATACGATTTAATATTACTATAATACGGAGAATAAATTATTGATCTGTACAAATAAAAAATAATTATTGATAAAATGATAATCAATAATAATCTGTTAATTATTGAATATTCGTGCAATCGATTATGAATTATTTGTTACTATTAATTATTTTCACCTATCATGGATGGTACACTACAAATAATGCTAGCGCATTCCTCGGTTCGTAATTTTCGCAGCAACAAGTATTTTTTGCCATAAAGTCTCGTATAGTGATATTATTGTACGTTTAACCATGTTGAGCGTTTAATATTAACGCCTGAACGTTTTCTAGTACATCCGCGAGAAATGGTCGTCCGTTACAATTACATGCCGTTTCCCTCGTTACAATACGTACGAGGGTTTTGTCACGTTTGCCAGCAATATTTCGAAGCGCGATTATCAACATAGGCACTCGAATTTTGTCAAAAAAAACGAACACAAAAAAGCAAAGAATTTTTTTTTAAGTATCCGTTTATCGATAAACGTGTGCTATCCATAGCTGGAATCTTATCGAAATTCTCGCGAGACTTCGTGTTTATCGAATTTGTTAACGCCTCTCTTTTCAGGCGTCTTTGACAAACAGGTGAAAAACGAGACCCTCCTAACGGAAGAGACGTGAGAAATCGGCCGCACCTTCCTCCTCGGCGTACACGTTCGCGTAAAATGATGAAAACTACGTTTAACGAAAAAAACAAAAAATTATTTTTTGTGACACCGCCTTAATTTGTAGGTTAAACTTTTTCTTCGCTTCATATTGAAATTACGATGGAGAATTTAGAATGGTTTTAGGATGAGACTTGAGCTCACATGAATTTTATTGTTTTTCACAAGCGTTGTGAAAGATTCACAGCAGATGGTCAATTTGTTGTAGACAATAAACAGCCATAATGTAAGAAAGATAATAACGCTTCATGCTAGCTCTTCACTCACGAGCTACCATTGAACCCCAAATGATTCAATTATGTATCGTCCTCTGTAAAATTTCTTACCTAAATTGGCTAAAGTTACTTTGACACCCCAATAATTACTGACAGTTTTCACGATTGATATTTATGATTGTATATCTATTTATATCTATGTTCGCGGTGGTTCGTAGAGTATGAACAATCGGGTACTTTATCAATCGTTTTTCTGAAAATTCCCATTTTTTCTGACAAAACCAATGATTTTTGGTCATCATAAAGATTATTGCTCAGCAGTCTTCTGTGATCTTACTAAAGCTCAAAACATCAAACTTCAGAGACTCCAGAATTGTTGTGAACGCTTCGTGTTCAGCTTCACCAGATACTAGCATGTGACTGATTATAAGTTGCAATTGAACTGGCTAACAGTGAAGAATCGGCGTGCGTATTTTTTATGGATTCTTGCTTTGAAAGTTCTGCTCGGTGACGTTCCGCATTACATCGAGGAATTGTTTGTGCGCAATAGTCAGGAGTTGCGTAGATCAGTGAGACTACCGGGAAGGATTTTTCATATTCCGTCGTGCAAAACGTCAATTTATCAGAGATCCATCGTTGTCTCTATCTTTACTTTTTTATATTCCTTTTATTCATTTGTTTATTTTTTATTATTCTTAATTATTATTATTACTTTATGTTGTAAGAGAATATTGTTACTTTTGTATTTCGGTTCTTTATTTCTTGTACGTTTTTTACGGTACTTCATATGATTTTATAGCTTGTATTACTATGTATTACAATGTGTTTATAGCTTGTATGTTTTTGTGCATTTTCTCATTTGCCGGAATAGTTTACCAGGGCATATGAAACTCAATCAATCAATCGATTTCAATTTTTGTCTTTTTTTGTTGAACTGACTTCAATTTTCAGTTTATAATATTCAATTCGATCGTGAATTACGAGAATTCTGAGTGGACGGATCGGAAAATAACCTAGACCAAGCGATAGATAATTATCATATTACTTTTTTTAAATGTAAGATTTATGACTCCTAAACTTGTTTTTGCGTGGCATGGACTTCAAATTCGAAAAACGCAGATAAGACACCAAATTCGTCAGTGAGATCGAGATTTTTCGGAGCTCTTCAAGGTTTTCCAGTTATTCTTTATCAAATTATTCGTACAATCAAAATTTGTCGTGACATATCATTGATTTTGTTTGTCGACCAAAACCATAGTTTTTAGGCACTTCAGAAGTTCCTTGATGCACTCTGAACTTCCATACCGACCTTGTCCATTTTTTCGCACAATTTCCATTTTCTTACATGATTTTCAAATTTCACGCAGTTTCATGCGAATTTTGACGAAAGTTTAATTTGCTCTGACGAAGACGGTTGACCGTTTGCGACGGAATGAAACACGGAACGAAACTTCGATGAAGTTCCGTCTAAAGTCGGTAAGGTTGAAACTCGCTCGAACTACTGTTAGCCACGGATGGACATGACCGGTACACATGTCACATAGCCGGTCGGCAAAAGTACTACTGTCAATTTCTCAGCCGAACGAATCACATTTCGGACAAAAAAAAAGACGACGCTTGTTCTCTGTTCAAAAAAGCACATCGGGTACGTTTTTTATTCCGAAAAATCAACCGTTCTTAAAATCATTGAATTTCTGCAATTCAGATATCTCTCTCCCAATCATGGTCGCTAATTCGGTATCACACTTTCCTTTAAATGTTTCGCAACGTGACGAAATATTTGTAATTGATCAACGCTCGAAAATAAAAAAATCGTTTGTTTTGAAGACACGCCTAAATATCAACTGGAAATTTGGAATCATCATCGATTAATAAATTCGAAATTTTTTAAATTTTATATCGGTTTTATTTAGGTTATCAGTTCTTCGATATAAATATGCAAAAGAAGTAAGTTTTTATGAAATCACAAGTAGGGGAGACCGGGGCAAAATGGTATAGCTAAGACAAAACTCGTTATACAAGGAAAGTTAAACTCTTTAATGACATTCTTTAACAAAAGAGGTAAC
>JAPYZJ010004243.1:0-18912 GCA_030522765.1 Ophioninae sp. B BG-2022a | reverse complement strand
CTACTCAACCCAAACTTAAATCTACTCAACCCAAACTTAAATCTACTCAACCCAAACTTAAATCTACTCAACCCAAACTTAAATCTACTCAACCCAAACAAACCTACTTATAGGTTCGTTTGGGTTTTTTTTTTTTTTTTTTCAATGACTCGTAACATCGAAGTAATTCGTGTGTTGACAGGACATACTGATGTTGTGCTGGTCCTATCGCTCGGAAAATCGTCCCGATTTCGCAAAGCTACTGACAACGCTTGAGAAGCTGCCACGCAAAAGATTAGCCCGTAGTCCATCGCATCCTATACATCTGTCACGTTCCGCCGAATCGGTATTTTAGAAAGAATTTACGAACGACAAACGGCGAACCATCGTTTGTTGGATCGTTACAGAATGAAGAAAAGCTTTCCCCCCGACGAATCTGAGAATTTACGAAATTTACGATAATTTACGAAATATCAGTCGACGAGTTTTCGAAGAAAGGAACTAACCTAAAAAAAAAAAAGAAACGAATCAATTTCAATCAATTTATTATTCGATCGATGAACCGAATTCTCAACTTATCCTATTCCAAATAATCTACATTTCCGAATTTCATCGTGTCCGTATACTATTGTACATAAAAAAAAAAAAAAAAGAATTTCGAAGAGAATGTCACGATTAATTGATGATCGTGACGCGGATAAAAAAAACGCGGTGTTCTTATCAAATGAAAATTAATTAATTCTACGTAGCACAGCGAGAGGAAGTTTGACAAAAAAAAAATATATATCGACGAGTGATCGACCCATAAAAGTCTGAGCGACCGGTTCAATAGCTAATTTTGAAAATCCTAAAAATAACAAAATGCGAAACGTCCGCAAAGAAATCATAGTGAAAAAGAGGTTCCGTGTTATTTGATCAACGACAAAATATCACGCGACGAAATCACGATCCAAAATCCAAACGAACATCACGACGATAAAAATATCCCTAGGAACCCAAACAAACCCAAACACATAAAAATATACATAAAGAAACCCAAACACATAAAAATATACATAAACAAACCCAAACACATAAAAATATACACACACAAACCCAAACAATGATGTTTCGTGTGATATTTTGTCATATGACGTTATATCGTGCTACCGAAAAAAAAAAACAAAAAAAACACGAGTTTCCTCAAAAGTGTCGAGCTGTTTACCACGAAAAGTATTGAACGAGAGTATTACGCCGTCAGGAAAAAAAAACGAAGAAATAGTAGAGCGACGAAACAGAAAGTGGAAAAGTTTTTTTTTTTTTTTTCAATATAAATCCATCTAAGCTAATTACGCCTATCCTGATGTAATAATACTAGTTAAATAATTGTCACTTTAAAATAACTGTAATTAATAATCGCGGTCCTGTTACTTTTCAATCGTATTTACTAATTAAACGTAACCTCGAGGATTTTTTCATAACGGATACGGACGATAAGTACTAGTCATTCTTAAAACGAAACCGTAAGCAGGAAATGAAAAAAAAAAAAGAAAATACAATCGCGATCAACTGTTAAACGAATTTCGAACGTCTCCTAAAAACAACGAACAGATGTTTCGTTATGTTTTTTTTTTTTTTTTTTTTTTTTTTTTTCGTTTCCCTCAGGTGAAATTTCGGACGAACAACGACTCGAAACCGCGAACGATCTCATAGCAAATATTGTAAATAATTTAATAATTGATCATTGTACAGAAGAATCAGGTTTTTGTTTTTATCCAATCGAGCTAATCGAGTCTCGCGTGAACGTGGTTTATTTCAACGATAAATTCGCAACTAAAATTCGGAAAATTTTTCACGCGCTTGGAAAATGGGAAAATCGAAAAATTCGAAAAATGTGAAAATCAAAAAATTCGAAAAATGTGAAAATCGAAAAATTCGAAAAATTCGAAAAACGTGAAAATCGAAAAATTCGAAAAAACGAAAACCGAAAAACTGCGAGACTCGACAAAACGGCGAAACAATAACAAAAAAACCAAATCGACAACTTTTATTTTTCATAATCGTAACATTTCGCGATTGACGTCCCTCGCGAGATGGAAATCACGTTTAAATCGATATAAATCAATGTTGGTGTACGAAAGAGGAAAAAAGAAAAACAGATACGCGATGAATATCGTTGCACTTGCTTATGCGCGATCCCGAGCACGAAAGCAATGAAAAAAAGAAAAAAAAATGGACGAGCGACAAAATCGCGAGAATTCGCAAAAAGAAAAAAAAAAGAAAAATAATAAGAAAAATTAAATCAGTTTTATTGTAAATCTGTCCACGTTAATGTACCAATTTCCGAAAATTTAGATTCGCGTTACCTTGTATTGGTGTTAATAAAAATACATATGTAATAACGAGGAGTCCAACCGATTTCATATTTCGAAAGAAACATTTTTTTTTCGTCATTTTTTTCCTCCATTTTCGTTGATCGTACCTTTTGTTGTTTTTTTTCAATGACAATTCCTGATAAAAAATTTATAATAAATTTCTTGCGTAATCGTAAATCGACGACGGAACAAACCCAAACAAGCTGTGATTCCTAATAATGGGTATTGGATTCGCGTCTCTTTTAGAATGAAAATTAGCATAAAAATAATCAATAAAAAAATATATAAGCTAACACTGGTTAGAAACTTGACGAAGGACGATTACATGTACTGAGTGTCATTGTAAATTTGTCGCATATCTTCCAAACGCCTTCGAAGCAGACTAGCTCGAACTTTGTTGAATTCGATACGCGACTCCAGCGTTTGCAACAGTGGTTTTGTTATCGTATCCGTAATGTGTATCAGGGCTCGAGTTCTCACTGTGAAAAGAATAAAAAAAAGCATAGTTAATGCAATTTTGTATTTTTATTCTTTCGGACATTTTTATGTCCCAATTTTTAAACAAGTTATATCGTTGTTTATTATTAATAATAATAATTTACTATTTTTCGTTATTTTTCGAATATATATATTAGAAATTTTTAGAATTAGATGAATTAAATTTTAGAATTTTAGAATTTTTAGAAAATTTTAGAAAATTTTAGAATTTTAGAATTTTTAGAAAATTTTAGAATTTTAGAATTTTAGAATTTTTAGAAAATTTTAGAATTTCAGAATTTTTATACAATTTTAGAATTTTAGAATGTTTAGAAAATTTTAGAATTTTAGAATTTTTATAAAATTTTAGAATTTTAGAATTTTTATAAAATTTTTTTTATAAAATTTTAGAATTTTAGAATAGAAATTTAGAACTTTAAAATTCGATAAATTAATTAAATAAATTAGAAAATTTCGTTATATTGCTAATATATCGAAATATTCGATTTTGTTTGGGTTTGTTTGAGGTTAGCTGAAAACAAAAGATGTTAATGCTCACCTCAAAGCGAAAAATGAGAATGAAGAACATGTGGAAGGTTGAGTGAAATATTTCGATGGAAATTTATCTCTTGGAGAATCGCAATGCGTCGTACGTACAAATTGACTCATAGCCGCATTTTTAGAATGAATAATTGACATACGCAGGCTCGATGATTTTCATACGTGTAGTAAATAATTCCCTATTTGAGTCACATAAGCGAGGGACAACCTCGTGAATGACGTTTATCGATATATATTATTTCATGTCCAGACTCGTATCCATCATGACGCAAAACAAGTACGTAGGCCAATTTTTATTCTTATTTTCGTCTCGATACGGTACAACATAATTTACAACCGGTATGCGAACTGTCGCTATTCAGATATATCTATATCGTTGATGTATAACGTAGAGAAGCAAATGTGGAAATTTTCGATAAACAACGACTCAAAGATTCCAATAAAAACGGTTGATCGAGACTCAAAGCGTTTCAGTACATCTCGATCATACTTTTGCTTCAACATGGCTCGAATTACCTTCTTCCTCTATTCGTCGATCGTTTTCACGTGTCTTTGTAAGTAACTCTCCAACCATGATTTTTCATATGAAAATAACTTTTTGGATATTCAGAAATGTTTGGGTTTGCTCGGATTTGGGTCTGAACTCAAACGAAGCCAAACATTTTTTATTTTCCAAACCCAAACAAACAAATTTTTGGTAAAAAAAATGTTTGGGGTGGGTTTGAACCCAAACAAACCCAAAAAAAAATTTATTTTTCAAACCCAAACATTTTTTATTTTCCAAACCCAAAGAAACCCAAACCTTTTTGATTTTCCAAACCCAAACAAACTCATTTATGGTTCAAACCCAAACATTTTTGATTTTCCAAAAGTATTTCGAGTATTTCCGGTGTGCGAAAAATTCAATAAAAAATTCTGCGAATATGAGCCAATAATAATTTGAGGACGATTTTTCATCAGACGTAAAATCCGTATCGGCTTGCGGTCAGAACGAGCAGCTCGGTAATTGCGGAAGAATATGCGAGGGAACTTGTAGCAATCCGGACTTGGCGAGATGCGCGGCTATGGTCAGTATATCCTAGATTTTTTAAGAGGGAGCCCAAAACCCTCCCCCCTCGTAGATACCTACGAATTTTTTAAACAATTTTTCGAAATTTTACGAATTTTTTAAAGACAATGTGGAATTGATAGACGAACGGCTGTTTTCGTCCCAAATTTCCAAAATTGCAATATTCTG
Organism: Ophioninae sp. B BG-2022a; assembly: GCA_030522765.1. NCBI lineage: Eukaryota > Metazoa > Arthropoda > Insecta > Hymenoptera > Ichneumonidae > Ophioninae sp. B BG-2022a. The sequence continues at coordinate 14,304 of JAPYZJ010004243.1, read as the reverse complement.
ATTTTCTTCAGAGCTGCTCCGGAAATGGATGCCAGTGCAAGGTAGGATACTTGAGAAACGAAGCTACCGATCAGTGCATCCCGGCTGCAATGTGTCCCCCGAAAACTTGCAAGGGTAACGAGGTCCTCGCTAAGTGTGGAAGAACTTGCGAGGCTACCTGCAAAAATCCACGTACACCGGAAGCGTGCTCCAGAATTGTGAGTTACTTCATCAAAATTAGGCTTGGTTTAAATTTACTGATTATGTATTTAAATAGAATTTTGATTTCTTCCTCACGAAGAATTTCGTCAGGAATTTCGATTGACCAGAAGGCTTAAAATTCTGAATTTTTATTTTTCGAATTTTAATATTCGGTATTTTAATATTTCGAATTTTAATATTTGGTATTTTAATATTTCGAATTTTAATATTTGGTATTTTAATATTTCGAATTTTAATATTTCGAATTTTTATATTCTGAATTTTAATATTTCGTATTTTCATTTTCCGAATTTTAATATTTCGAATTTTCATTTCCCGAATTTTAATATTAAGAATTTTCATTTTCCGAATTTTAATATTAAGAATTTTCATTTTCCGAATTTTAATAGTTCGAATTTTCATTTTCTGAATTTTCATTTTCCGAAATTTAATATTTCGAATTTTACATAAAATTCGATATGGCAGCGACTACCACTGAATAAAACAATTTCCCAACTGCTAGACTCAACCTTCAAAATCCTCTTTGTTTTCCTCACAGAAATGCGGCAACGAGGATTGTATATGCGACCTCGATTCCGGCTACGTCAGAAACCCAAAAACCGGCAAATGCGTTGCAGTCCGAGACTGTCATATTTGACCGTAGAAGAAATGTCACAAAACGCTTGTGATCGCTTTATTCAAATTCAATTTTAATTAATAACCGTTAATTATTTTAAAGACACCTGTGATTACGTTGTCTCCGCTTATGCGATGATATTTTACAAATAAACCTAAAATGAATTTCCCAAAATGCCAAATTGATGATCGCACGGCGCGACTGTCAAATATTATCTATATATACTTACTTTTTCGTTTTTATCAAAATGTACGTTTTAAAACGTCATTCTCGACTTTGTATACGAATGAAAAAAAAAAGTTTATTTAATTATACTCACCAGCATCGTTGTGTATCGCAGCGAGAATGTCGGGATGATCTTTGCAAGATTCCGCAGCATCTTCCTCTTCCTGTACTAGAATCTCTGGTACATCGGTCATAGTCTGCGCGCGATATCAATTTATCGTTAAAACAATTAACCTATTTTTTAAGGTTTTTTATTTCTTCCGTTAAAGTACCGACCTTCAAGCATCTATCCGATATCGCAGGTGTGCCGACTATTTCTAACGGCACTTCGACGAAGGTTCCATCGTTAGATTGGAAACAAATCAATTGGACCTCTTGTTCCTTACAAAATACGAGAAACATCATTTTTTTCCCTATCAATAGTTTCCTTCCTACAAATATCTTCAATTTACCTTTGTTTCTTTGACTTCGTTGAAAACGGAAAATATCAAGCCTACGAAACCTCTGTCCATCATTTGATAATTTTTCTGAGTTCTTACATCTGTAACGTTCGTAATTCGTCTTTACATTGCGTTTGGGTCAATAATATCGAATTTATCGAAAAAATTTTGTACTGGTTACAAACGAATACAAAAAAAGGTTAAAAAATGTTTTTCGAAAATTTGGATTTTGCTGGGGGGAAGAACAGGGAAGAAACGTGATCGAATATATGAATAGGAAGAGATGGAATCCGTCGGAAAGAAATCGATAAAAAAACTAACCTAAAAAGAACCTAAAAAAATTAATAGAATATTGAATAATTCTTACCAACGTGCGACGGAAAGACTGTTATGTGAGGATGCGAGTGATACCAGCCTAATACTCTCATCGGACGATTGAGCTCGGTCGTCAAACGTTCAGCTTCCGTCGCTGCGTTCAGCAATTGCTCCGGTGATATTTCTACTCTGTCCTTCTTTTTGTCCAGCCTTCGAAGGTTTATCAATGCGGAGATATTCGCTGTGCCGAATTCCAGCTGCGACAATTATCAGTTACAACAATCGTAATGGGAAAAACGAGTTCGTCAAAATGTGTTGACGAGTTCGTCAAAATGGGTTGACGAGTTCGTCAAAATGTGTTGACGAGTTCGTCAAAATGTGTTGACGAGTTCATCAAAATGGGTTGACGAGTTCGTCAAAATGTGTTGACGAGTCCGTCAAAATGTGTTGACGAACTCGTCAAGACAATATCAGCCGATATTGGCTTTTTAGTACGAGCCAATATTGGATAATTCTAATACGAAGAAATCTTCCGATTCAAGCAATTTTGACTTCTGCCGCTACTCAGATGGGTGACTCGTAAAATTCAAAGTTTTTCTAGGTTAACCTAGAAACTTTTGGTTTTTGGATTTTCAAGAAACTGGACTTACGAATATTTCGAATTTGTTATAAAGTTATTAAGTATAAGATAAATATGATTTAGAACGATGCTAACGTTTCCTATAAGCAGACCCATAACCTCGAAATTCTCAGTCGTGAATGCATGTTGTAAACAAGCCATGTAAACGTCGGCTTCAAGCTCGACTTTCTCCAGCGATGTTTCCATATTTTTGAAATAATACTAGCTCGATAATTGCGAATTTGAATGAAATTTGTAATGTATCGAAACAAATTCGTTATTTTTCACTTTTCGATGCGCAATCACATTACGAACTGCCGAAACGTTATATCGCGTATCGGAGAAGACACTTTTGTTATTGAGGTTCAAGTCTACATTTCTTCATGGTTGCATTCATAATCGACGATAAAATAGCGATTTTTATAATAAGATGTTTGTGAGTTTTCAACGATTGTTTATTACGGTCGTGGAAAAAACATAAAAGATCCGAAACTTCAGTGGAAAAAATGGAAAAAGCGATCGCGAAATCGAGGAAGAATAAGGTTCACGAAACTCCCGCAACGTGGCGCCAGTCGTCAATTCTTGGCTTGAAGTTAGCTACGAGTGAGACTGAAAATAAAGCGTTATTAATCAATTAGCTATATTAAAGTTTTGAACTGTTCTCGAGTGGTTCATGGTCTTCGATATTATTACTAAAAAATACGGGTCATGCTCATGATTGTTATTACGTTTTATACTTTCGAGGAAAGTACGAAATTATGCACGAATAACCGCATCTCGCGCACCTCCGGCTAACGGCGGTGCCAACTGTGGACACGTAACGGACAAAAGATGAATTACTTTTCGCTAGGTACGCACACGAGTGTAAAATTGCATTTCTAACGGCATACCGACATTTCGAATTGATAAATAGAGGTTTATGTATTCTTAGTATTGATTAATCTCATCGCGAAATAAACAAATTCGTGTTTAAACTGCATTTAAGACGTCGCACAAAAAATAGCATTTGTAAAAATGATGAATAACCTAGCATATACGTAAAAAGAGCAGAGTACGTCACAGCAATACATACAATACATATACGTAAAAGCCCGAGGGAGCCACATCATCCATCTTGAAATTACAAAACAGACGGAGATTTATAGGGGGTGATAAGACACGTAGAAAGTACCCGTTATTCTTTCTATTCAAGTTTGCATGGTGTGAATAATAATTCGGTGCTCGGCTAGCAAGAATTAATCCTGTCGTGTTAAATAACAGATCGCAGTCGCGACGCAATTACATTGTGCTTTAGTGGCGTGGCTCGATCCGCGAAGGAGCCGCGATGGACGCCATTCCAAAAACACACGAAGGTAACACGTTTTTCACAACATTTTGATAAATTAATCGTTAAGAATCGTCAATTTTTCACGATTATTGTTTAATTCTATAAAAATTCACTTCCGGTCATAAAAATACCGTTAATTGAAGCGAGCTTACAAAATTCGCCGCGGTTTGCGTGCGCTCCATGTTTTGAGGTTATACATCGTAGGGAAGTCGTAATTCCGCTTAACATTGCGAAAAATACCCGAAATCAAAATATTATCAAAAATAATGATTGTGAGGTTAGGTTTACCGTTTATTTGACGATGTCACTAGAATTTCGGTTTTAAACTCTTGAAAAACATTTTCGCGACAGACATCGAAGCGCAAATACGAGAAATCCAGTCGAAGAAAAAGGAAATTCAAAACGCGACTACTGAGAAGGAACAAGTCGGGCTCGGAAAAACAGGATTCTACGATCAGGATATCTACGACGGAACCAACAATAAATATGACGGATACGTTACGTCCATCGCTGCGAATGACGAAGTCGAGGTAACGCTCGTTAAAATTTCTTTTTCACCTTTTTTTTCTTCCTTTTTTCTCACCGTATCATCTTTTCCGTTCTTTTGTTTACTTAACCTCTTACGCGATGTAACGAGTTTTGTAAATTACGCAGGACGAGGAGTACGAGCCTAGTACGTTCAGCAGCAACAAGAGGGCGGGATACAACGCTCCCGCTGCTCTTCTCAACGATGTGGCACAGGTACCGTAAATTGTATCATTTTATCGAAACTTTAAAGATTCGTCATTATTTTCGATAATTTATCGTAATGTTACGTCGTAACTACAAATTATTCCTTTTTTCGTAATAATTCCTAACCTAAAGATGTGTGATTCCTAAATGTTATAATTCCTAACCTAAAAATGTTTAATTCCTAAATGTAATAATTCCTAACCTAAAAATGTATAATTCCTAACCTAAAAGTGTATAATTCCTAACCTAAAATTGCATAATTCCTAAATGTAATAATTCCTAACCTAAAAATGTATAATTCCTAAATGTAATAATTCCTAACCTAAAAATGTAGAATTCCTAAATGTAATAATTCCTAACCTAAAAATCTATTTATAAAATTCATTTATCGTCGTGATTATGGCTAGCACTAATTTTGTTTTCCCACTAATAATTTTTTTTTGTTTTCTTTTCTTCCAGAGCGAAAAAGGCTACGATCCGTTCGCGGATCGGCGACGTCCCACGATCGCGGATCGCGAGGACGAGTACAGGCAGAAAAGGCGCCGGATGATTATCTCTCCGGAACGAGTCGACCCTTTTGCCGAAGGTTTGTACATAACTCTCTTTGCATCCCCTTAAAACGTATCTCTTATTTTTTTAGTATTAAGGAAGGCGAGAAGAAACGAAAAAAAAAAAAGTTTCCGTACTCAATAAGTAAACTTTTTCTATTTGTTTTTTTTTCTCCGGGTAACGCACAATCCTCAGCACTAAATCGAGGCTAAGATTCGTAAAATATAAAAATTCACGTTACGCTCGAGAATGGTCGAAAAAGGAATTTTATCAATTTTTTTGCATTCACTTTTGACTGTATCGTGTATTCGTATATCTATACAAATTGCTATACTATTTTTTTTTTTTTTTCGAGCGTAACTGAAAAGGTTTTACGTTTCTGTGGGTCGAAAGATTCACGTTTTTTTTTTTTCCAGCTTTTTCGTGATTACATTATTTCCAAACGTTTAACCTACGATCGAAGCTCGTAGGTGGAAATTAATCCGCGAGGTTCGTTTGTGTCGTTGCAAGTGACGAGAGAGAGAGATAGAGAGAGAGAGCTTTGCAAACGAAAAATTCCAAAAAAATAGAAACAATACCCCAAATCAAATTTTTACCGTTAAGCAGGAATATTAATCGAGGGACGTTTTTCACTGAAGCATTCTTAGGGTATGAATGCTAATCGAATGAATGGTGAAAAGGACACGATAAAAAAGAATATCGTACTAATGTGAAAATATTTTGTTTTCAATCATAGTGGTCGGTCTGCACATTTGGATATCATCTGCTTTGCCACGGGATACTATTGTCCAAGGTTTTCAAACGACACGCCACATTATTTTTTTTTTTCTTCTCTTTGCGTTCCGTTCGTGCCGATCGGAGCGATTCAAAATTGAAAAAAAAAAAAAAAAAATCATTAAGTCTCCTCAATTTCGAGACCTTTCACGAGTGCGTCGCGATTCGTTTTCCGTCCTTCACCATATCCAGCACCGTAATTCATTCTTTCGTGATCTTTCATTTTCTCGATAATACAAGTTTGCAAAAAAAAAAAAAAACGTTTTTGCATATATCTACGTATTTCGATCCGTTGAATCCGAATCCGAGGTCCGTTAATCCCCATCACTTCGGATCCAAGGTCATTTAAAGGTCATTCGAAGGTCATTCAAGGTCATTCGAAGGTCATTCAAGGTCATTCGAAGGAAAAAGATGGATTGAAACAAAAATCTTCAAACTCGTATACCCCGGTTTTCGAAGTAGCTGAATCACGTCAGATTCAAGGTCATTCGAAGGTCAAATGGAAAATATTCGATAAATAAACCTGAACTGTTCAAGTTTATTTTCCGAATATTTTCCATTTGACCTTCAAATGACCTTGGATCTGAATTAATGGAGATCAACGGACCTCGGATTCAGCGGATAGAAAAACGTAGAGATATGCAGAAACGTTTTTTTTTTTTTTCTGACAAACCTACGTAATTATTTCTCGATCTCTCCTCTTCGCGGATTGCTCTTATTTTCGTGAACGTTTTGTCATCAGCTCGAGAAAAGTGTCGAATAATACAACAAAAAAAAAAAAAAAAAAAATAGGCGAACAAACGAACCGATAATTCCGACTTCGTCACGATCACCTCGCAAATAGAAGAAAAGGGAAGAGATTTATAAAAAAAACAAAAAAAAAAAAAACAAACAAACGATAGTACGAGTGGTTCTGAGTGCAAATATTATTAATAACGAGAATGAGTTAATTTTTAGATGGCTAAAGTATTTATTCGATGTGGAAGAGAACTTGAGAGCGGGACAGTGCTCCCTGTGCCAGCGAATCTTCACGTACGTATTATACATGCGAGCTACCGTTCCCAACTCTCCGAATCGTCAATTATTTTTTCAAAATTCGTTTTTCAATGTCTTTATTATTTATCTTTTTTTTTTTTTTTTTAAGGCTCGCGTGAATATATTTCGTCATTAATGTGTGACAATTGAGGGTTGCGAATAGGAGGGTGTTACGGTAGCTCGTGCTTTTGGAATATTAACCGTCGTATTCCAAGGTTGTTGGACAAAGAGCCAAATTGAAATTTACAAAAGTGCCAATAAGTCAGCGAGAAATATGCTTACCGTCATTCCTCGATTATTTCGTCCATAACCCTTAAAAAAAAATTTTCGATGACTCGATTATCATTTCGAACGAGAATATTAAAATTATCGAAAATATTATACGAAATATATTATCGAAAATATTATACGAAATATATTATCGAAAATATTATACGAAATATATTATCGAAAATATTATACGAAATATATTATCGAAAAAATTGAACGAAATATATTATCGAAAATATTTTACGAAAAAAAAAAAAAAAGCGAACTCGATGGACGACACGAATTATTTTTCGCTGTCTATTAATCACCGGTTTCAGTCTCAAGCGATATTTGCAACGATATGTAAACCATTCGTTTAAAACCAACGTAAACATAGCTCTGAGCCAATAAGAAATCAATGCAAAAGGAAAGTGGTTTGCCTTTTTCCGAAACATGAAAAACCAAAAAAAAAAAAAAAGCTCAACGCGAATAGCTATGAAAAAAATCGTTACTTTACGGTCAAAGGATTCGCTTCAATTGTAACTAGTTTGTTATAACTAATCGTTACGCTTCGCGTGACGTTTGATTCGTGGTTACAGGTGGCAAAACTCCAGACATTGGTTCGCGATCGTATTCGGAAATTATGCGTGAGCAGTTGCTCAAAGGCGAGGAGACTGAGGTACGTAACTTTTTTTTTTTTTTTTTTATTATCCACTTCACACTTTTTTAATCCTCGATTCATGAACGGTACTCGAGACACCTTAATCCCGTGAACCTGGGTCGTTTTTGTCCTCGCAACCACACTCACAATTATTCATTAATAATTCTGCAAAAATTCTTGGTTCATCTTTAGAATATACTTTTCAGGGAAAATAATTTTTTTTATATTTTTTAAAATATTTACTAGATTTTTTTCATCAAATATCGAGCTAAGAACCTCATGGTTCACGACCCGTGAACCTGGGTCGTTTTTGTCCTCGCAACCACACTCACGATTATTCGTGAATAATTCTGCAAAAATTCATGATTTATCTTTGGAATATACTTTTCGGGGAAAATAATTGTTTTTATATTTTTCTTATATTTAGTAGATTTTTTTTCATCAAATATTGAGCTAAGAAATATAACTTAGGTAAAAATAATGGAAACATTTTTTTCAATAGAATTTTCTTAAAAGAAAACGGTTGTTCGATACAGAAAAAAATATATTCATATAGGAAATAATTATAAAATAAAATGAATGACTAATTAAAATTAAATTAAATTAAATTTAATTTAATTAAAGCAATTAAAATTAATGATTATAACCAATTAATTATAATTGCACCCGAGCAATAAAAATTAATGATTATAATTAAATAATTAATTATTATTAATTCCTCAATTATAATTAAAAAATTATTCAATAAAAATTAACGATTTTTGGTAATTATTCTTTATCAGTAATAAAAAAAAAATCGTAAATTTCAGTTGAAAAAGAAATTGGCAGAAAAAGCGAAAGACGGTACACTGAAAGCGACCAACGGGGAGCCAAAAGCTGCACCGAAGAAACGTGGACGATGGGATCAAACGGAGGATACGCCAACGGTGAAAAAAGCGACGAGTAATTCAGCAACTCCTACCTCTTGGGATAACGCTGATGTGAGTATTTCATTGGACCTCATTATCGGATGCTATCGTCATTTTTCAAAAATTTTTCGATCGTGGTCAATTAATTCATACGTTTGGGTTTGTTTGGGTTTGATTAAAAACAAAAAAAAATATTTTTTATTGATACCGAAAGGTAACGCCAGCAGCGATAAGATGGGACGAAACCCCGGGTCACGGAAAGGGTGGCGAAACACCCGGAGCGACGCCGGGTCAAAGTACACGAATGTGGGAACCAACGCCCGGTCATGCAACTCCCGGTGCCGTAACGCCAGGTCGCGAAACACCATCGCACGAAAAAATCGTTTCCAGTCGGCGAAATCGATGGGACGAGACACCAAAAACCGAGCGAGGTAAGCTTTGCCCACGAAATCGGTAAAACCATGTGCTAAACGTTGAAAATTTAATTCACCAGATAATTTTACATTTTTCATTGAATTTTTAAGAAAGTTTGATAACAAATTTAATTAAAATGATTTGATATATGGTATAAAATATAAAATAAAAATTAAGAATTTTATTTAAATTTTTCATTTTGAATTTTATTAAAAATTGAAATATGTGAAAATTATATTGAATTTTTAATAAAATTTGATAAAAAAAATTTAATAAAAGTGATTTGATATATGGTATAAAATATAATATATAAATTACGAATTTTATTTAAATTTTTCATTTTGAATTTTATAAAAAATTGAAATATATGAAAATTATATTGAATTTTTAATAAAATTTGATAAAAAAATTTAATAAAAGTGATTTGATATATGGTATAAAATATAATAAATAAATTAAGAATTTTATTTAAATTTTTCATTTTGAATTTTATTAAAAATTGAAATGAATGAAAATTATATTCAATTTTTAATAAAATTTGATAAAAACTCTAATAAAAATGATTTAATATATGGTATAAAAAATAATATATAAATTAAGAATTTTATTTAAATTGATCATTTTTTATTTTATTAAAAATTGAAATAAATGAAAATTATATTCAATTTTTAATAAAATTTGATAAAAAAATGTATAAAACTGATTTAATACATGACATAAAATATAACATATAAATTAAGAATTTTCTTTAAATGTATAATTTCAAATTCTATAAAAAATAAAAATAAATAAAAATTGTATAAAATATTGAATAAAAATGAATCGAAACAACGAAGTCAAACCCAAAATCGAGCTTTAAACGAAATATCGCAAATATCGCAGAAACGCCGGGTCACAACAGCGGATGGGCAGAAACGCCTCGAACGGATCGGGTAGCGGGTGATTTGATACAAGAAACTCCAACGCCATCGGCTAGCAAACGACGTAGTCGTTGGGACGAAACACCATCGAATCAAACGCCGGGTTCGATGACACCGCAAACACCGGCGACGCCATTGACGACGCCTCATCAAGCATCGATATTGACACCGAGCGGCGTAACGCCAACGGGACCAAAAGCTATGGGTTTGGCGACGCCGACGCCTGGTCATTTGATGTCAATGACACCCGAGCAATTGCAAGCTTATCGATGGGAGCGTGAAATCGACGAGCGCAATCGTCCACTCTCGGATGACGAATTGGACGCCCTCTTTCCACCGGGTTACAAAGTTTTGCAACCGCCAGCTGGATATATACCGATACGAACGCCAGCGAGAAAATTGACCGCGACTCCGACACCGATGACTGGCACGCCTCAAGGCTTCTTCATACAGCAAGAAGACAAAAGTGCTAAATTCGTCGACAATCAACCAAAAGGAAATTTACCATTTATGAAACCCGAAGACGCTCAATATTTCGATAAATTACTCGTTGAAGTCGATGAAGAATCTCTCAGTCCTGAAGAACAAAAAGAACGCAAAATTATGAAATTACTATTGAAAATTAAAAATGGCACACCGCCCATGAGAAAAGCCGCACTCAGACAAATCACCGATAAAGCTAGGGAATTCGGCGCTGGACCTCTGTTCAATCAAATCTTGCCGCTTCTCATGTCGCCGACTCTCGAAGATCAGGAACGACATCTTCTCGTCAAAGTTATCGATAGGATTCTTTACAAATTGGACGATCTTGTACGACCGTATGTTCACAAGGTAAATTCAAAGCTTGGTTGGGTTTGTTTGGGTTTATAACCGGATGGCGAGTATACCTTCGAAATTAATGACTTTCCGAAAAAGTCACTAGCTATATAATTACCGGATTTCCGGGAAAGTTACTGAATTATATAATCACCTGATTTCTTGGAAAGTCACTAGATTATGTAATCACCAGATTCCCTGGAAAGTCACTAAACTATGGAATCACCTGATCTGATTTCTTGGAAAGTCACTAGATTATGTAATCACCAGATTCCCTGGAAAGTCACTAAACTATGGAATCACCTGATTTCTTGGAAAGTCACTAAACTAAACTTCCTGAAAAATTTCAAATAAAAATTCTCAGTTTCAAAAATTCTCGAATCAAAATTCTCAGTTTCAAAAATTCTCGAATCAAAATTCTCAATTTCAAAAATTCTCAAACCAAAAGTCTCAATTTTAAAAATTCCCAAATCAAAATTCTCAATTTCAAAACTCTCAAATCAAAATTCTCAAATAAAAGTTCTCAATTTTAAAAATTCTCAATTTCAAAAATTCTCAGTTTCAAAAATTCTCGAATCAAAATTCTCAATTTCAAAAATTCTCAAACCAAAAGTCTCAATTTTTTAAATTCCCAAATCAAAATTCTCAATTTCGAAACTCTCAAATCAAAAATCTCAATTTCAAAAATTCTCAAATAAAAATTCTCAATTTTAAAAATTCTCAATTTCAAAAATTCTCAAATAAAAATTCTCAACTTCAAATATTCCCAAATCAAAATTCTTAATTTCAAAAATTCTCGAATCAAAATTCTCAATTTCAAATATTCTCAAAGCAAAATTCTCAATTTCAAAAATTCCCAAACCAAAATTCTCACTTTCAAAAATTCCCAAACCAAAATTCTCAATATCTCAAAATGAAACTGCAAACTTCGTAAACCAAAGCTTGTTTTTTTTTTTGGCAGATACTCGTGGTGATCGAGCCGTTGCTAATCGACGAGGATTACTACGCTCGTGTCGAGGGTCGCGAGATCATTTCGAATTTGGCAAAAGCAGCAGGTTTGGCGACTATGATATCAACGATGAGGCCGGATATCGACAACATTGACGAATACGTGAGAAACACAACGGCTCGTGCGTTCGCCGTGGTCGCATCAGCTCTCGGTATTCCCTCGTTGTTGCCTTTCCTAAAAGCCGTCTGTAGGAGCAAAAAATCGTGGCAAGCCAGACACACGGGTATCAAAATCGTTCAGCAAATAGCCATACTCATGGGATGTGCAATTTTACCGCATCTCAAAAGTTTGGTCGAAATCATCGAGCACGGTGAGTGACATTTTTTTTGTTTGGGTTTGTTTGGGTTTGTTTGGGTTTTCTCCGACGAATTTTCGTCCGACAAACCCAAACAAACCCAAACATTTTTTTCCATGATCTTCAATGAGTTATCAAAATTGACGAAAAATTTGACAGGTTTGGTCGACGAGCAACAAAAAGTCCGGACGATAACGGCTCTAGCGATAGCCGCATTGGCGGAAGCAGCGACGCCTTACGGTATCGAGAGTTTCGACTCGGTCTTGAAACCTCTCTGGAAAGGCATAAGAACCCATCGAGGAAAAGGTCTCGCCGCTTTCCTCAAAGCTATCGGTTACTTGATTCCCTTGATGGACGCCGAATACGCCAATTATTACACTCGCGAAGTGATGCTCATTCTCATTCGGGAGTTTCAATCACCCGACGAGGAAATGAAGAAAATCGTGCTGAAGGTAATATCGAGTGGCCGGAAAATTTTTTTCCCTAATGGATATTTTTGATGATCAAATCATTGGCTGATAATTTATTTGATGGAAGGTCGGTTGTAAAGCCCAAACAAACCCAAACAATCCTAACCCAAACAAACCCAAATAATCCCGACCCAAACAAACCAAACCCAAACAATCCCGACCCAAACAAACCCAAACAATCCCAGCCCAAACAAACCCAACCCAGACAATCCCAACCCAAACAATCCCAGCCCAAACAATCCCAACCCAAACAAACCCACCAATCCCAACCCAAACAATCCCGACCCAAACAATCCCAACCCAAACAATCCCAACCCAAACAAACCCAAACAACCCCCCGACGAGAAAATGAACAAAATCGTGCTAAAGGTAAAATCGAGTGACCGAAAAATTCATTTTTCCCTAATGGACATTCTTGATGATCAAATCATCGCCTAATAATTTATTTCATGAATCGTCGATTGAAAAAATTGTCAAAAATCGGAAATTTACAAATTTTGGATAATTAGCTACGAGTCGAGTCTCAAAAATAGATTCTTTCAGTAATATCGAATACGTGATCCTAAAACGTAATTTCCGTGTGGCAGGTCGTAAAGCAATGTTGCGGAACCGACGGTGTCGAAGCTCAGTACATCAAGGACGAGATATTGCCACATTTTTTCAAGCACTTTTGGAATCACCGTATGGCTCTCGATCGACGAAATTATCGGCAGCTCGTCGACACAACCGTCGAGATCGCGAACAAGGTCGGCGCTTCCGAAATAATAAATCGGGTCGTCGACGATCTCAAGGACGAGAACGAGCAGTACAGAAAAATGGTTATGGAAACGATAGAAAAGATAATGGGTAATTTAGGCGCGGCGGATGTTGATTCCAGACTCGAGGAACAGCTGATTGATGGAATTCTCTACGCTTTCCAGGAACAAACTACCGAAGTAATTGAAGCTTTTTATCAACCCAAACAAACCCAAACAAATTGTCCTTTGACTTGACATTTGACTTTATTCAACCGTAATTTATATTTTTGTCTAGGACGTTGTAATGCTCAATGGATTTGGCACCATAGTGAACACACTCGGGAAAAGGGTCAAAGCTTATCTACCTCAAATTTGCGGTACGATATTGTGGCGGTTGAACAACAAATCGGCCAAAGTTCGTCAGCAAGCGGCCGATCTAATTTCGCGTATCGCGGTTGTTATGAAAACTTGTCAGGAAGTGAGTACTGATCAACCAGCGATATTTTAGTTCACGGAAAAATCAAAAAAAAAAAAAAAAACCCAAACGCTTTGGCGCTCAACGTGGATTTTGATTTTTTAGGAAAAACTTATGGGACATTTGGGCGTCGTTCTTTACGAGTATTTGGGTGAGGAATATCCAGAAGTACTGGGAAGCATTCTCGGAGCTCTTAAAGCTATCGTTAATGTTATCGGAATGACGAAAATGACACCGCCGATCAAGGACTTGCTACCCAGGCTCACCCCCATTTTGAAGAATCGACACGAAAAGGTTGGATACTGGAAAAAGCATTTTCACCTCGAAAATTTTCATATTTTGGAAAATTGCATATTTTGGAGAATTGCATATTTTGGAAAATTCCATATTTCGGAAAATTTCATATTTCGGGAAATTTCATATTTTGGAAAATTGCATATTTTGGAAAATTGCATATTTTGGAAAATTGCATATTTTGGAAAATTGCATATTTTGGAAAATTGCATATTTTGGAAAA
>JAPYZJ010004242.1:0-14104 GCA_030522765.1 Ophioninae sp. B BG-2022a | reverse complement strand
ACTGGTCTTACGATAAGGAAAGTGAGGGTATCAATACCAATTTTTGTACACCTCTCGCAAGTACTGGTCGAACGATAAGGAAAGCGAGAAGTAAGGGAATGAAAAGGGGAAATTAAGTAAAATAAAGGGGAGACTTCTCGTGACTACTGGTCTTACGATAAGGAAAGCGGGAAGTAAGGGAAAAAGTAAATAAAATCATAATAAAAGGGGAGACTTCTCGCGATTACTGGTCTTACGATAAGGAAAGCGAGAAGTAAGGGGAAACTAAAAAAAATTACAATTAAGTGGAGACTTCTCGCGACTACTGGTCTATCGATAAGGAAAGCGAAAAGTAAAAAGGAATTTGAATATAAAATTCAAATCAAGTGTAAGAAGAGCTAAAGATCAAAACATCACACTCAGCAAACACAAACGCGGCGAGATACACTCATACAAAGATATCACACACGCACACACACCTACACGAGAGATCACCTGAGTCGCCTCAGGGCCGAGATCCACGGCGGAATCAATTATACCGGAGTCACCGCGCGTCGGTAAGATAGAGAACCTCGTTGCCGAGCCGCGGCAACACGAATACGACGGTAACACAGACCGGACAAATTCGCGAATAAATAACGCAAAGGTTAAATAACGCCGGAAAAACAACACAAACAACACCAACACGTACCCAAGGCGACATAGATATTGTATAGAGTCACAAGAAATTAAATAAATTGTAAGGTCAAAAGAAAACACCCGAGTCTACATTAATTTACCTCCTAATCGAGTCCCGCACCTACAAATTTTATTTGTAGCGGGGTTCCCCCCGTTACAGTATAGTATAAAGTATAAAAAACTGGCTGCTCAGAAGTGCTCAACGACTAGTTAGACTAATTTTTCGGGAGAAATACGTGACGTAACATTAACGGATGTGTGAATGTAATGCATTGATTATTACGTTACAACGCGTTGGTATATTTTGAAAACGAATCTAAAATTTTTATAAAATATTACTAAAAGAAATCTTAGTAGTTGGAACTGTATTTCCAATACCTTTGTAAGGCGTCACGGAAGGTAACACCCTTCGACTGCACTGTAGGGTCTTTGCCAGTAAAGGTGTATTAGTGTATACTGTGACGGGACGCTGAGATTACAGCGTCGCCGGGTCACAGATGTCCCGAGGAGGTAAGCGGCTCCGGGTAGCCGTCGCTCGGGACGCCATTGCCCCGCCGGCCATTGCCACCGCACGAGCGAGCGCCCGGTGGGCGCACCCGGTGGTCGGGCGTGCCCCGCCCGCGTGAGCGAACACCTCGAGCGCGGGCCACCTCCGAACGACCGCGCACGATACGAGGCCTGCCCGGAAGTAAGCGAGGAAACAACTCGCTTTCCTGAGCTCGTAATACGTCGCGCCAGAAGTTCGACGACTCGAGCTCCCTTTATTTAACTAAATGCTCTCCCACGGTCACCCCACCTCCAACTGGATGATCCTCCGCCGATCCCCATCAAATGGACAGAGAACCAAACGAGAAAGGGAATTTCCCCTCGAGCCCCTTAGGCTATTTAAGGGCGCGCGAACCATTCTCGAGAGTTCTTCGTCACCAAAATTTCACTTTAACTAGAACTCACGTGGAGATCATCTCCAGGAGCACCGCTCCACATCCTAACTTCGTCCCTTCAACTGGTGTAGAACCTTATCGATGGTGAAGCCCCAGCATGGCGCTGGACGTCTGATCCTTCGATAAGGGTTAAAAAGAGGTGATATTAGGCAGGCATGCCAGGGAACCAGTTCCCCGGACGTCCTGACAGTCCCTAGCAAAACTCCGGACGATACCTAAGGGAAACTCCATCTTCCCTATCGCTTAGAGTTGCGCTGCCTCACAGCTAAACTCTCCACTTCTACATCATCCCTTTTTTTCCGATTTAAGCTTCTCTTGAATCAATGGCATAAAGCCCATATATCAGCCACGGCCTTGGCAATCCGTCGGCTACCTCTCTGGACGTAGAGAGTTCCTCTATGAGGATTACCTTGTGATCGAAGTATGAGCAAGGGAATACCACATTAATCATATCAAGTCAAATTTCGGTTTTCTGGCCTCGCAACCAAAAAACTTTCTCGCCGTGTGCGAGATCCGCGACCCAAACCAGACAAAACCCAACTCAAGACACCACATTTTCTAATCGCTTCCTTAGCTTCAATTCCCGAGAAATTCCTTTCAAAACGAACCCCGGAATAAGCCACGATTAAACGCGAACACCTAACGACGACACACAGACACACAAGACCCTTCTTTTACAGCGGAAACACACCATCCCGCGTAGGCCCGTGGGTGAGAGGCGGCGACTCGCGAAGCCTACGTGTGTGAGAGACAGAGAGAGAACGAGCGAGCTGGCCAGTCGAGTGTCAGAAAGAGACAGCCATACCGAAGACCTGGGAACGTCGAACGAGACCTCCTCGGCGTTTCTGAACTCCTGCACCGCTCACGTCCAACTCGCCTCGTTTTACCTCTGAAAATCCTCTAAAAAAGGCCGAATTTCGCAAACCACACTAGTTCCTTGCCCTCCACACATCAAACGCACACAAATCCACACCAACTCTTTGTTTTCCACAATTTAGAGTCAAATCCTTTTGTTATAACTTCGAGTCAAAATCCTCATTACAACAAAAATCACCACCTATTAAAGATCCACCGGGTTAATGCCGATGATGATGGATCCAGTTGACGTCGTCGGACGACGCACGAACCGCTGAGGCATCTTCAAAAAGAAAACTAATTTTCCACCGAAACCGACTCCTTAATCGCTTGCTCCAAAAAAAACCCAAGACCAATACCAAACGACAAGGCCAAGAGCGATCTCGCGTTCTCTCTCGCTCTCTCGGGAAAGCGCGGCTGAACACCGCTCGCCTTCCCAGTGCTAAAAGAAGCCCTCGAAAGAGCGAAACTTTTCATTGGCGCCCGAACAGGGACTCGAAATGAAACAGATTAAAATATTCGCGAGTCCAAATTATAACACAGGAATATCACCTCTTAGCATAGTCGTTAGAGCTCAAGCGATAAAGTCCGCTGGTGAGGCGCGAAAACAAAAAAAAACAAGAACAAAAGGAACGGGAAAACAAATAGGGAATCGAAATAATGTTCTCGAAGAAAAACGCTCTTGGGAACGGCAAGAGCGGCGAGCCAAGGCTGACCAAAAGAAAAGAAAACAAAAGTGGACACAACAATCAAAGCCGAGGTAAACAAGGTCGATTGGAAGAGCTCCACATTTAGCAAGCGTACCTAGCTCCCGCACCAGAATATTATTTCGAATAATATTTTAAACATTTCGAAATGAGCGAGGAAAGGCCGCGTAAGGAGCCCCTCAAGGCGCGTATTCACGACTGGCCACCCCACCCGAGGTCCACCTCGTCGGAAGGGGCTCAGAAGAAGTGCGATTGCTCCCACCTTTCCACAAGAACGGAACCCCCCCCCCTCCCCGCTCGGAAACCGGTGAGCAAGGAAGAGAGGGAAATCGGGTGAAAGCGTCTAAAGCCGCGTTTCCTAAAGCCCCCCTTCTCATGGGTCAGCCGCCTAGGGGAGACACGCGTTCCGAGCGTGAGGAAGGCGAGCTATCGATAGCCGCCTTAAAACAAATAATGACGAACATGCAGAAACGGGTGGAAGATGATGCGAAGGCGCTAACGGCATCGCTCCTTTCCATTAACTCCAACTTCGCGACCAAACTGGAATCTTTACAGGAGCTCGTACTAAGCCAGGTGGAGAGTCCGATCCCCAAGAACAGATCAAGGGAGACCGGGCCGCCACACGTGGGTATTGGCCCACTTCGCTCTTCCACCGTGGATCAAGGAGTAAATCGGCTATCTTTCGACAATTTGGGCCTACCGGCGAGCTATACGCGTGAGTTGGGGGACCGGTTCGGTTACCCTCGTGGAAACGGGAATATGCCGGGTCCACGGGAAGATCAGCTACGAGACAGGGGTGAGGAGGATTACCCCTTCCCAGGAGGAACTCTGCGGTTGGAGGCCCCGTTATTTGAGAGACGGAGCCAGGAGCTACCTCGGCAATTCTTACCGGACGTGAGGGGTTACCACCGTGCCTTTGTACCCCGATATGATTACAAGCTTATTATCTCGCAGTGTCTGAGGGGGTTGGCCCTAAGATGGTGGAAAATCACCCGGAATGAGGTTCACTCCCTACAGGAATTTGAAAGGGAGTTCCTGCACCGATTTTGGGGAGAGGAGGAATAAAATCAGGCGCGAAGTAAGCTGGAAACCAACTGGTATGAACCCAATGATCGAGACTCTAAATTATGGATTTCCCGAGTTTCATATGCCATCTCTCCCGTAGGAATAGCCAAAGACCTGCAACCCCCGCTGCCAGAAGGCGAGATTGTGGGAAAGCTCCGGAGGCACTTCTCAGAAGACACCCGGACGATGATCCGGTCACAGGTCATCAACGATGTCCCTAGGCTGTTAGATCTTCTTTCCGTACGGGGAGCAGGAGGGCTGTGGAGGGGAGGAGGAAGAGAACTGCTGCTTTGAGGAGTGGCACCCCCACGGCCCGAGCCGGGGAGTTGTCCACATCTCTTATCTCGCAATCGTATTAGTCGCATATTGGGGCCGGTTTCATGTTGCGATCGTATTAGTCGCTGGCCCGCGAGTTGTGGAGTTACAACTCCTCGCAATAAGCACGGATTCCGGAGAAAGAGCGACTCCCTACCTTCACAGCATGGGTGACAGGTATCTGGACTTAATAGGGAGCACGACTCGTCGTGCTCCCGTCTAAAACGAGTGGGTCGGGTACGTTGTGGACGAGAACGCGACTTCGGTGCCTCACGGCACCCATGAGTCGGTATCTCATCGAACGGTGTCTGTGACTACCCCCCTGCGGTGGTGCGACCTTACCCCGGAAGGGGAACAGGCTCGGCCGGGTACGTCCGCGTACGTGTTCCCTGGGCATCAAGAGAATGACGAATTCGGCCCGGACGGCAGAAAGGTTCGTTCGGGTGGAAGAACCCCGGTAAAGGTAGCATAGGGATCTGATTGCGGACCCAGCACAGTACAAACCTGCTGAACATCACTTACGACAATACGGAGTCTCGCTCGTTGGAATATTAGATAGTATTTATTCCAGTGTATGCCTTCAAGGCGTGGTCACAGGCGCAGTCACTCCGCGGAGTGGCTGGCAAGACAATAAATGTTAGATCTTCTCTCATCATTGGATGAGGAAGGCCCTGGGAACAAAGAACGGGATAGACAACAACACCACCGATTTCCAGCCATCGGAACGAAGCGGGAGAACGTGCACCCGGAACCCCATACCGACAAGGACCGGCTGGCGGGTAGAAACCGGCAAAAACCATCCGAGGGAAAACCACGCTACGGGGAACCTCGGAGAGAGTGTAAGACCACCATCCGCAGCCTCAAGGAGGAGGAGCCCGATGCGGTCCCCCTGAGGCGGAAGAACCCCTGGAGGGGCAGGAAAACCCGAGCCCGTCACCTTCGAATCCCTAAGGATTTGTGAGGTGACGATTGGCTTCGGAAAAGATATTCGGACCGAACTCTTGATGGAGGGAAGCAAGGAGCCCATCTGCCTGCAAAAGTGCCCTCGCGTCAACATCCAAATCGCCACCATCCCGACAGACGCACTCGTGGACACGGGCAGTGAAGTGACCGCGATGTCCGAGGAGTTTTTCCTGGGGCACGCGGCACTGGCCAAGTGCCCAATCCTGCCTATCGCGGGATTGACGGTTACAGGACCTACAAAAGGTCGCGCGACGCCCATCCATCGACAAATTGACGCCGAGATTATCTTTGAGAAGACGAAGATCCACCCTCCACTCATCATCGTTCCCACCTTGGCGAACGCCTGCCGACTGGGGGCGGACTTCCTGGTGAAGGTGAAGGCGGTGATCGACATGGGAGAATTTGACCTTACACTCCATTCCCACGAGAACCAACAGCCTCCTCTAACCGTCAAGATGTGCACTACTCGGGTACGGCAACAGCCCCAGGGAAACGGCCCCCTAAAACCCGAGGACCAGATCGAGGATGAAGAAATTCAGGAGAAGGTAGCCGAGACAACCGGTCTCACCGATAACTAACGACAGATCATACAGGAGCTGATCTCCCGGCATAGGGAGACATTTGCAAAAAAACGAGGGCGTCTCAACTCTTACCAGCATGTCCTCCGGGTTAGGCCTCACCAGCCCTTCAAGGCTATGTGCTACCCGGTACCTCTCGCCTACCGGGAGGCAGTGGACAAGGAGATAGAGACGCTGCTGGCAGATGGAATCATCCAACGCTCCAAAAGCCTATACAATAGCCCCCTTCTGGTTACCGCCAAGAAGGATGGAGGTGTACGTCGGTGCCTGGACGCCAGGCGAATTAGATAAATATTGGAACCAGACAACGAGCAAATGCAGGGAGCTGACGAGCTGTTCCAAGAATGCCGAAAAACAGCCTACATATCGACTCTGGATATGCGTGCCAGCTTCTGGCAGGTGCCATTACATCCTGACTCGACACAATACATCGGGATCTCACATCGGGGACGGGGATATGAGTTTAGGGTGACTCCTTTTGGAATATGAACAAGCACCGCGAGCCTGGTGCGAGCCTTGGAAGAGGTGCTGCGAGGGGTGCCCGATGTCATCAACTTCGTGGATGACATCCTCTGCATGTCGGCCACCTTCGAGGAGCACGTCCAGGCGCTGGACAAACTCCTGGCCCAGTTTCACGAACATGGTCTCACCCTAAGCCTCGAGAAATCCCACTTCTTCAAGCAAGAGGTAAAGTTCCTCGGCCACATTGTGACGAGGGAGGTAATAAAACCCTGCCCAGACAAGGTGGAAGCCATTCATAACTTTCCCGCCCCACGAAACCTCAAACAACTAAGCGGATTACTGGGCTTAGTCAATTACTACACCAAATTTACCCGTGAATACAGCGAAGCTACGGCACCGATACTAACATTACTTCGGAAGGACCAACCCTGGAAATGGGGTGACCACGAGCAACAAGTCTTCAACGACATCAATACCAAATTTTGCAAGAGCGTAGTGCTCCAATACCCCCTAACGGGCCGCCCGTATTACCTACAAACCGATGCAAGTAGCTATGCCCTCGGAGCAATATTGTTCGAGAAGAACAACGAAGGGGAGCACCGAGTTCTCCAATTCACCAGCCGGACCCTCAAAGGGCCGGAATTTAGATTTTATACCACGGAAACCGAGCTACTGGCGATTGTGTGGGCGTTAGGCAAGTTCCGCACGTGTCTGCTGGGGGCCGAGGTAATCGTGGTGACAGATCACATGGCCCTGACCTTTTTGCGGGAGTGCCGGTTGTCGCATGCGCGACTGACACGCTGGATCCTGGCGATCCAGGACTACCAACTAACCATCGAGCACTGCGAAGGAAGGAGAAACCTAGTGGCTGTTACGCTGAGTCGGCCCGAAAGGGCACCCAATAAGGTCATCACCATTGCCAAACTGGAGACCACGCAGGAAATAGACCTGATAATGACGGTGGCACGCCTAAAGCCCGCGCAATCCCTAGATCCGGAATGCGCTCTACTCCGAGAGGCTGCCCAGGAAAGGAGACAGGAACCCAGATGTATTGTCAAGGACGATGTCCTCTATGTGCTAAAAGGTGATCAGTACAAAGTGGTTGTACCTCGCACTGCCATGGAGGAACTCATTCAGCACTTTCACTAAACCTACGGGCATGTGGGAGCGAGGAAGTGCCATCTAATCCTCCGCGACGATTTTTTTACCTCAAATTTGTACCGATGGGTACGGAAAACCCTCCGCAACGGTGATAGTTGCTAGAGGAACAAAATAAACACGCAAGGCTGTTACGCAGCACAGCTGATTATCCTGCCCTCTCGGCCAGGGGAGTTGGTCTCCTTAGACTACTACGGACCACTACCGCGAGGACAACGAGGGCTAGCGTACATCGTCGCCGTGATCGACGTTTTTTCCAAGATATGTAGGCTCTATGGTCTCCGGAAGACGACAACAGAGGCCACATGGAAGGTCCTGGCTGAGGACTACTTCCCGAAATTCAGGAAACCTGAAGCCATCCTCAGCGACCAAGGAACCCAATTTACGGGGAAGAAATGGAAAATTTATCTGAAAGATAACGAGATACGGAAGATCCTAACATCCATAAGGCACCCACAGGCCAACCTTGTCGAGCGAACCAATCGGGAATTATCCCGTTTCTTCTGTACACTCACACCCGGTAACCATAGTGGTTGGGTAGAGTGGATGCCCGTCATAGAGGAATGCATCAATCACACCCACCACGAAACCACCGGATATACGCCATCCGAACTGCACTTCGGAAAGGAAACGCAACGTCCATGGGAACAGCTCCTGTGGAAAGAGAGAAAAGGAAAAAAAGGAAGAAAACCTGATCCTGATCGCCGGAGCCCGGATGAAAAAGGTCAGGGAAAGAGACGCCAGAAAATTTAACACCAAACATCACCTGCAAGAATTCCAGGTCGGCGACGAAGTTCTCGCCCGGGCCCTTCAGATATCGCGACCGACGGATAGAATCATAGCTCAGATCCTACCTCTATACGAGGGACATTACCGAATATCGCACAAGACGCACTGCGCCACCAACGTCTTGAGCCACATAGACACCGATAAGGAGCGGAGACGCTTTCACGGCAGCGACCTGCGCTCATACGTTCGGCCACGTGGTATCGACGATTCCCCTACCCGGGAAGACGAATTTCGGTGAAACCCCACGCGGATCCTTAGTATCACATCGACCGACAACAAGGCAGCATAGATAAATCGACCCAAACTATCACCCTTAACGAGGGGAAGGTGCTCGGGCCGTGACCCTACCAGCCCGCTGAAAAAGGTCAACGGAACGCGCACCGAGCCCTCAAAGGGAAAAGGAAACAAACGAACACCGAACCGAGATATCTTCAACACCTCCGAGAGGATGAAGGTAGGCAACGACAAATCCTGGGGATTAAAGCCGGAGAAGAGACCACGTATGCAGAAGAGATGACCAAAATCGTGCGGAAATTTATCCGCCCTCCACCCCTGGAAGTCCCCAAAAAGGTGTGGGTGACTCCATCGCGAGCGGGTCCACGGGTCATCAGACCATCGGAGGGCATGAAGATCGTGTGGGGCAGCAGGGAGGACTTCCGACGCGCAGCACCGAAGAAAGTCGCCGAAAATCTTGAAGTGGAGAGGGTTTGCACCCGGAAGAAAACCCACGGGGTATTGGTCACCGAACCGACTCCAACAGCACGTGGGGAAGGAAATTGAAGGTCCTCGTCCTTTATTTAAAGTCCTCCCTTTATTTAACTAAATGCTCTCCCACGGTCACCCCACCTCCAACTGGATGATCCTCCGCCGATCCCCATCAAACGGACGAAGAATCGAACGAGAAAGGGAATTTCCCCTCGAGCCCCTTAGGCTATCTAAGGGCGCGCGAGCAATTATCGACAGTTCCTCATTACCAAAATTTCACTTTAACTAGAACTCACGTGGAGATCATCTCCAGGAGCACCGCTCCACATCCTAACTCCGTCCCTTAAACTAGTGTAGGACCTTATCGATGGTGAAGCCCCAGCATGGCGCTGGACGTCTGATCCTTCGATAAGGATTAAAAGAGGTGATATTAGGCAGGCATGCCGGGGAACCAGTTCCCCGGAGGTCCTGACAGTCCCTAACAAAAATCCGAACGATACCTACGGGAAACTCCATCTTCCCTATCCCTTAGAGTCGTGCTGCTTCACAGCTAAACTCTCCACTTCTACACCATCCCTTTTTTTTTCGATTCAAGCTTCTCTTGAATCAATGGCATAAAGTCCATATATCAGCCACGGCCTTGGCAATTCGTCGGCTACCTCTCTGGACATAGAGAGTTCCTCTATGAGGATTCCCTTGTGATCGAAGTACGAGCAATTAATCATATCGAATCAAATTCCGGTTTTCTGGCCTCGCAACCAGAAAACCTAGTCGCCGTGTGCGAGATCCGCGACCCAAATCAGACAAAACCCAACTCAAGACACCACGTTTTCTAATCGCTTCCTTAGCTTCAATTCCCGGGAAATCCCTTTCAAAACGAACCCCGGAAAAAGCCACGATTAAACGCGAACACCTAACGACGACACACAGACACACAAGACTGTTACAGCGGAAACAAAGCATTTTGCGTAGGCCCGTGGGTGAGAGGCGGCAACTCGCGAAGCCTACGTGTGTGAGAGACAGAGACAGAACGAGGGAGCCGGCCAGCCGAGTTTCAGAAAGAGACAGCAATACCGAAGACCCGGGAACGCCGAACGAGACGTCCTCGGCGTTTCTGCACTCCTGTACCGCTCACGTCCAACTCGCCTCGTTTTAGCTCTGAAAATCCTCTAAAAAAGGCCGAATTTCGCAAACCACGCTTATTCCTAGACCTCCACACATCAAACGCACACAAATCCACACCAACCCTTTGTTTTCCATAATTCAGAGTCAAATCCTTTTGGTATAACTTCGAGTCAAAATCCTCATTACAACAAAAATCACCACCTATTAAAGATCCACCGGGTTAATGCCGATGATGATGGATCCAGTCGACGTCGTCGGACGACGCACGAACCGCTGAGGCATCTTCAAAAAGAAAACTAATTTTCCACCGAAACCGACTCCTTAATCGCTTGCTCCAAAAAAACCCAAGCCCAATACCAAACGACAAGGCCAAAGGCGATCTCGCGCTCTCTCTCGCTCTCTCGGCAAAGCGCGGCTGAACACCGCTCGCCTTTCGAGTGCTAAAAGAAGCCCTCGAAAGAGCGAAACGTTTCAATACGTAGACGGTGATTCGACGATATATGAAAGAATGTAGCCGCCTGCTGTTTAGACTTCATTATACCTGTTCTATACGGACACAGAGGTGACCCTCATAAAGACAGATATCCATGAAAGTTCGGTATTTTCTTTCCGTCCAGAATGTATGTAAATATATTTGTTATTCGTTTTTTTCCCCAAACAACGTATCATCAGAAAATTAACCATATTTTTTGTGGACACCACTTAGCAATCTAACATGCATCATTCATATTCAAAATATTTCTTCTCTTCATAAATATACAATCATAGTCATAAAATAATTTCAGAATAATCTCATTCAATTTCGTACATGTTTATATTGGTATGTTACAGAGTCTTCCAAATCTTCAAGTATGAAATTGTCAAAAAAGATATTTTTTATGGTGAAAGAAAGTTTAAAAAACAAACAGAAAGTCGTTATTGACATTTTGAAAGATGCCATTTTCAAGAAAACCGAAGATGTGATACAAGTAGACAGGGAAGAGAAGTCGTTTAGGACTGTTATTTGCAAATTTTCGATCTTGATGGAAAGCAGCAAATAGCGGCGAAAAAACGTTTCTAAAAAATAATGAAGAATGGTTGAAGGGCACCGTACGTTTCTCAAAATTGTCCAATACTGAATGCACAATATCAACATCTGTGGAGCTTATGAAGAATGATGAAAAAGGAACACGTGGGCGACATTCGCAATCTTTTGCTCCATCCAGAGATAGATCCAAGACGAGAAAGACTGAAGAAGTACGATCTACTTTATCTACAGAAGCATTAACGTATGCTGCTCAAATGAGTTTAAGGAGTTCTGGTCAAGTGCATGCTGCGCAAGTTCTTCAAGATGTCACATTGACAAGCCCAACAAGAGCCTCAAAACATACAGCTGCTATTCGGTCACAAATTGAAGCACCTTTAACCCCCGACGAAGCACTTTCTTTAATGATCGAGAAAGGAGAATCAAGGCGCTCGTATAAGCTATCAAGGAATGCAGCTCGAGCACATAAATGCAAATTATACGCATCATATCATTAACTAGAAAAATAAAAATACCGTTCTTATCCATCAGTTGTGTACACTAGTGTTACTGAGTCGTCCGCAAAAATAAAACTACAGGCTTTACTTGACTATACCACATATAGAATTATACAACTTCAGGCTGATGTCATCGATACTCTAAATTCGGAAATTCTGCCCAAAATTAGTTCTTCACTGTGAATGGGGGTATGATGGAAGCAGCGGTCAAAGTGTTTATAAGTAAAAATTTCCGGAGGATGGAAAATCTGATGAAAGCATTTTTTATACTTCTCTGGTACCGTTACAATTTACATACAACGATCACGAAACGGATGAAGCAACTTTTGTGTGGAAAAATCCTAAACCTTCATATCCTCGATCCTGCAGACCAATACGATTGCAGTTTGTACATGAAGGTGTACAATCACACAAAAAGAAGTTACCGTCATAGAACAGCAGATTGAGTGTCTTGCACCATACACGACTGAACAAAATGATAAATCAATTTCAGTAACCTATTGTATATCATTTACGATGATCGACGGCAAAGTCTGTAATGCTGTAACCGGTACCACCTATGCACAACGCTGCTTCTTGTGCAAAGCCACTTTCAAAGATTTCAATAACATCGACAAAATTATAAAAATAGACGTTACTACAGATAATTTACGATTTGGCATATCTACATTGCATGCGTTGATTCGTTTTTTCGAGTGCTGTTTGCATCTGTCATATTAGCTCACAACTCCAAAGTGGCAAGCTCGTGAAGAGGAAGTGAAAAAGATTGTAAAAACACGCAAGGAAGACATACAGACTCAATTGAAGATAAAACTGGGGCTCATCGTTGATCAACCAAAGCCAGGATATGGCAGCTCAAACGATGGAAATACAGCCCGCCGTTTTTTCGAAAATGTTACCACATCTGCTGAAATATCAGGAGTTGATGAAAATTAAATTCACCGATTTCATGTTAGTTTGCAGGTAATTTCGAGCGGATATGATATAAACGAAGAAAAATTCAAAGCCTAAATTGTCTAAATACTGCCCGTTTATTCGTTGCTTTATATCCATGGTATTACATGCGAACATAAAGTACATAAAGTGTTTACATAAAGTCTGTACATAAAGTGATGATGCTCGGAGCAGAAATTGTAAAATATGCCCTTTTACCGATAGGACAACTTTCTGAAGAGGCCCAAGAGTCACGTAAAAAGGAGATTAAGAACTACAGATTACATCATTCAAGAAAATGCTCTAGAGAATCGAATATGAGAGACATTTTCAATAGGCTTCTCGTAACCACAGATCCATTTCTCTCAAGTATCAGAGAATTGCCCCAAAGACCAGCGAAATCTCCACATAAAGAAGCTAGAGAGTAGTTAAAACAACCTGAAGCCATCAGACGTGAGACAAGGAATGATTCCGATTTAGATACAAGTGGGTCAACATCAGAATCGAAATCGAACGATTCGAACATTGCAGATGACATTCAAGATTTTCGTTATTAGAAATAAATAAGAGGTCGTTAATTTGTTGCAAACTTTGTACTCAAAAAACTTTCGACAAATAAATACATTGCTCAAGAGATTTTTTACTCATTTAAACCTAAAAAAATTATGGACTGATTTCTTCTTAAAAATATAAAAAACTGAACATTTTTACGGAATCTTTCTCCCTACACCATGACGTGCGACATCGATAATCTCATAAGTCACTAATTGAAACAAATACTCACCAGCGATATCATGTACATATCATAAAAAAGATATATTCTATATATTTCCAATGTATTGTCATAATAATAATTTTAAAAAAGGGACCACTATGGTGATCTTACTCTCCGTCCCCAATCCAACCGCCCCCCACCACTCCCAGGAGTGGTGGCGCCATCCCACCTCTCGCATGCCAAGGAGTCGGTGGAGGAGTAGAGATAGGAGAGGGGGGCACCATAGTGGTCCCTATACTACTTCTATACAGGGTGTCCCAGCTAAGAATGTCATCCGTGACATGGGGGGTAGGGGTTGAAAATCTAAGACGATTGATATAAGCATGTATGCGTCCCAGATCAACCCATGAATTATTATTAATTTTTTACGGCAGCCAATCAGACGCGCCCGGAGGGGGGCCAACGTCGGTGGGTGACACGCACGTGTGCTAGTGCCCGGAGGGGCGGACACTGCCTCACCATGCGGACACTGCCGCTCGTCGGTGTGCGCTTGCATGTGGTAGTGTGCGACAAAAAAGGCACTATCGGCGCGCGCGCGGCCGAGCCGATGTCATA
>JAPYZJ010004241.1:0-14937 GCA_030522765.1 Ophioninae sp. B BG-2022a | reverse complement strand
CACCCACCGACGTAGGCCCGCCTCCGGGCGCGTCTCATTGGCTGCCGTAAAAAATTAATAACAATTCAAGGATAGATCTGGGACCCATACATGCTTATATCAATCGTCTTAGAATTTCACCTCCTACCCCCCATTTCAGGGATGACATTCGTAGCTGGGACACCCTGTATATTTATGCATATATATGTAAATATATATGCATAGCTTCGTAGAGGGCTCACTGGCTTTTACTCACCTTATTATAATGGAAATAGCTGCTCGGAGCGATGAGGTTACAAGAGAATTGCACATAGTTTGAGTTCGGAGTACTTCAATTGCAATGAATCCATCAACGAGCGTTGAAAGCTTGTTGCCGACATATTTTCAATAATCGACTACTGAAAATGATACGTAACCAGCGAAAATTCATCTTTGGTATTCCCAAATTTGCTATTATCGATAAGGATAGAAAATTACAGTTCTCATTAAAAAATGTAAGTTTATCTCGAGCGAACTTGAATTAAATCGGGATGGAATAGTTGATTAACATTTGAGCGTTAAAAATCAATTGTTAAAGAAACCTATATTCAATTATTTCACAAGCAACGCTAATTCAATATTTCTCTCTTGCACAGTTTCTATTAAACACGCGTTTGCATCTGCACACATGCACGTATCATACTCTCAGTTATTCATGTGAAAAACAACCAATTCGCATTATAGACGAATAATTGAACGAAATACGGTTTTTGGTTAAACCATTTTTTTCCATTTACCATTATTTTATTGCAAATATCAATGAACAATTATTTCATTTTTTATCAAACGAGATAACTTCAACAAGAACAAAATTTCTTTTTTTTTTTTACGCAATCTCGATAAAATCTCTTCCCTTACAGTCCCCCCCCCCCCCCCCTCCCCATGAGAATGGTTTGTCAACACACTCGACTGTAAACATCATTTAGGTTTTGCAGGCACGAAGTTCATTGGCTTGATTAATCATGTTATCGAGTGATTGTGGGTCTTGTGAGCGGATCAGTGGGTGTTTTTTTTTATGCCTGAGAATAAGTTATTTAACGAATATCGAATGCAAGACTGGATTCTGCGTGTATGTGTGTGTGACTGTTGCGTGTATCGGAAAAAGAAGCGTTTGGAGGAATGGTTGCTGAATATGGATTTGGGGTAAGGGACATACGTGGGAGAAGTGTGAGAATATGGAAAAATATTTGTCCTGGAATAACTTGAATGTGCTTTGCTGAAGTGTACGTGTGGGTTGCCCTAGCTTCTTTTTGCCTATACACACTCTATATACTACTCCACTATACTCATGTCTATACACCTCTTTACATTAAATATACACGTCACAAATATATCCTCATATATAACGTTCCTCGAGAACGGTAAAAAAAACAACGTGAAACGAGAAAAAATCGGAAATTTCTAGCCACTCCGGTATGGAACCGTACAATCATTAACCCTTTTGACAGTTTCTCTAAAATCCTACTGCATACCTTTTTTCTAAAACGTATATTTTTTTTTGGTAAAAATGGAATACTTTGGGAAAAAATTATTCGAGATTTTTTAGAAATCGAAAATACAGGTTTTAATGTCCTTTTTAAGTTTCCCTGTGGAGAAAAGTCAAAAAAATATTTTCCACGAGCTGTTCAGCTAATTTTTGGGGGCCTAAAAAAATTCGAAGAATGGCAATGTTCGAAAGGGTGTACCGGGGCGAAAACAATCATAGAGAACTTTTCAAAAAGTACAATGGAGGTAAACCTATTCCCCTTTAAAATACAGCTTGGGAAATTAAATTATCTTCGTTTTAACGTCCGCTATCCAACTTCAAGTGTGGAAAGAAATGCCGACGAGGGTACCCAAAGTATTGGCCGACGGTGTATACAGAAGACGTATACGTCACGTGAGAAATGCATTATTCAATAGAATACCTATTACGCACGAGTCGGAGTGTAAGCTGATTGAGCACTTCGATAGCAAATACGAGAGAACTCGAAACTGTACCGTACAAATACATTTACGTGCTACGCCCCCTGCCACTTTGTTAAGATTCGATAAATCGATCTTTTACTCGGCAGAGTGACAGACATAAAATACGAAGAGCGCGTGTCAAACGGTTAATGAAAAAATCGATGGCGATATTGGAGGAATAGAATGCTGGTATATTATTAACTGATGGAAAAATTGCCTCTTCTAAGAATGCGATCAAAAAGATACTCACATTGTTCGACTGATATAAATAATCGATTTCTTTAAATGATAACAAGCCCAGAATCCTCGTTTTTATG
Organism: Ophioninae sp. B BG-2022a; assembly: GCA_030522765.1. Taxonomy (NCBI): domain Eukaryota; kingdom Metazoa; phylum Arthropoda; class Insecta; order Hymenoptera; family Ichneumonidae; species Ophioninae sp. B BG-2022a. The sequence goes on along the minus strand of JAPYZJ010004241.1, from coordinate 12,655 downwards.
ACATCAGTCATTAAACCCAATTGAAAAAAGATTTAGAGTGAGTCAGTATAAAAAAAAAAAGCTTACTAATTTTCGATTCAAAATATCGAGTGCTCAAGGGAGTAAATCAACTTTGCTCTCTCGACACGTTTGTGTTATTTCAGCGATTACGCCTACGTGGAACTCCGTCGTTGAAGCGTCAACTCGAAAATCAACATTTTTTTGTGGAAACAAGCGATATTCGAATCCTGAAATAGGGACAATCCTCGATTCACTTGGGCCTTAGAATACACATGTATATTTGCTGAAAAATTAGTATACTTTTATCAAATTCTTCAGTCCATACTTGTCGAATTAATAATTGGTAACGTTCAAATACTATGTTTTCTTTTTCAATGATTTATTATCAATTTTAACTGTAACATCATCGACGATATATTTTGGACAAAATACATACACGCAAACATACAGACCCACACGAAAACGAACATAAATACACAGATACAGAGATTTACGCAATAATTCGAGCGAAAGTGAAGAAGCTTGGCTGAAAATGCAAAAAATCAAATTAAAAAAGCAGCATGCCAGTGAGAATGTTAAAGAGGGATAACGCCTTTTTTCAAGTGACTCGTGCGGATGTTTGAGCGACTGAACATTTTCCACCAATTGCGAGACTGTTTGTTTTCTTTTGTTTATTTTTCTTTTTTCAATTGGACGAACATTAAATATCGATGAATAGCCATCAGATTTGGGGAGAGTGATATCTAACAAAGCGTTTAAAAAATACAACCCGCAGAAGATGCACGTGTACAAGAAGACTCTACAGGCGATGATCTATCCGATCTCGTCGACGACACCCCACAACTTTGTCACCTGGACGGCCACATCACCGACTTATTGTTACGAGTGCGAAGGGCTCCTTTGGGGAATCGCCAGGCAGGGTGTAAGATGCATGGAATGCGGAGTCAAGTGCCACGAGAAATGCAAGGATTTACTCAATGCCGATTGTCTTCAACGTGAGTAGACTTTTTCCACGATTTTATCTCATTCTTTGCGATTTAAAAATTGAAATATTATATTATCTGTCGATGTGTATTGTATTGATATTTTAGGATATTCAAAATGTCTATAATTATATAAATAATTGAGAATTAATATTGGAACATGATTAGGATATATGTTAGGAATTAACAATGTTCATGATTAGAGAAATAATTAGAAAAAATACTTTTCATGGAACGATGGCTTGCAAAATTAAATGATATTTCGAATCGCTTTACTACAACTCATATATACATAGCTATGTACATAAATACATAAATCCACCTAGCTATCTTTACTGTTGCCGAAGTGTTCATTTATAATTAATTTTCCGGTTGGCCAAACTCTTGCTCGTCGTACCGAAGTAAACTGCGTATTAATTAGCACAGGAATGAGAGCCACAGGAGGAAAATTCCACCGAGAGAGAGAGAGAAAGAGAGAAAGAGAGAAATTCGCAACACCCAAAAGTTTCTGCTGATCGCGGATGATAAGGCAATGTGGCGAGATAGGGAAACATGATTCACAGCCTGGGTAGAACGGACGGACATCTTGTTAAAAATCTATTGTTAAAAATAGTCTTGGTACCCGGGTGGGATATTAATCGACATACTAGTTCGCCACGAAACGTTTTTGGTATCGTTCTGTAACAATTTCGTCAGTTTTCACGTGTACATATCTTTGATTATTTTATCGAATTATATCGTTCTAATAGGGTAATAGGATCATTCGTTAATCGGTCCAACATTTTGTTTGTTTAATCCATTGACTTTTCGTGTTTTACTTTATTTTATGAGAAGATTTTCAATGTTTAATGGAACGCTGTACGATTAATAAGAATTGGAAAGATTCCCAATGCGATCGATATTCCTTGCTGCATTGAAAGTTAGATAACTCCGTCAAAATTTGTTTTATCGAAATTTCACGAACGGGCTTTCAAAGCGAACCAATTCAGCATTGTTTTGCTCTTCTGGAATATTTTTCATTATTTTTTTTCAACCCGGTAGGCACTTTTGTACGTGACCATTTTTTAGCTATTTTTTGAGCATCGAGAATCGAACGCATAACTAGTGGAAAAAATGTTTATCACTTTTTTTACCCATGATAAACTTGAAGGAGATAGAAAAAGATCGATTTTGATTTTTTCTAAAATTTCGTACGACGTTTTTCGCAGAGTTATTTCAATTTTAACTAGAAAAGACATATTTTCGAAAATGGTATGTAACTCAAGAACTACGGGATTTAAGAGGAAGTATCAAATATGTCAAAAGTTGCGTAAGTTTGCCCTGGATGTTCTGTAATTTCGTTATTGGTTTAGAGCTTCGACAAGTACAAGTAACTTTTCGTGAAAAAATTTTTAATGGAACCCGTTTCGAAAGTTTTCACGCAATCCGGAAATACACGCGCAATTGTAAGTCAGCCGTTGCATCGCGACAGGCCTGCACTTTCGGTGAATGGAATTGAAATAGCGGTGGAAAATTAGGACGCGTTGGGAAATAAGAGTTCGCGGGGGAAGTCCCGGAAACTCATCGGGTAGACAAAACGGCTTAATGGCGAAAGCCTCGGTCTGTAAAACGGACATATCTGAAAAAGATAGGACCCCGCGAGCAAAAAAAGTATTACCTCCTCGAATCGTCCGCTCGGAAAAAGCGTGCGATGATTAATGCGGCGAAAAGTTGAAAATTACGTTGGAACGCGAGAGCCCTTTTCTCGACGAATATGTATTCAACAATTTATCGGACGGAATTCGTGCACTTTAACGTCCAAATGTTTCGATGTGGAAATTCTTAAACGCATTTACATTACGAATATGCATCGTAGGATTTTGCTGTAAAGCATAAATTAAAGTTTCCAAAATTCAGTATTTTCAAATCAAGCCTTCGAAATGTTTATTGATTCCGAGCATTAAAAAGATATTTTTTCTTCAAAGAATATGAAAGATTATTTACTAAATATTAATTTTCATGCCTTTTTTGTTGGATAAAGAATATTTGTATAGTCTTTATTCTTAAGATCAAGTTATTACAATAAATAACTATAATTATAGATCTTATTATTAGTAATAATAATTATTAATTATCAATAAATTATCATTGATAATTTGATTATTAAGGGCTCAATCATTAATGAATTAATTATAAAAATATAAATAATAGGACAATTTATTGTGCTGCAAAGTATAATTTTGTCGTATCACTCGTGTCTCGCAGGTGCCGCGGAAAAGAGTTCGAAGCACGGAGCCGAGGATAAGGCGAACAGCATAATAACAGCGATGAAAGAGAGAATGAAGCAGCGCGAGCGCGAGAAACCGGAAATCTTCGAGCTAATCCGGTAAGTTTAATTAGCCAATAATATTGGCTACACCCCGATCTATCCGTTTATCCACCTGGTCTCTTTTTTTATTTTCTTCATCCCTCACGCGGTTTCCTCCAATCATTCGTGTTTGCTCAGTAGGCCAGGTACGAGATCCGACCGATAAACAATTGAGAGTCGAGCTGCCGACACACGCGATTCACGTCGTTGCACTTTGCCGTTCGATTTGTAAATTTTTTATCAGAATGACAGTAACAGCGAAATAAAAAGAGAGTGGTTTTCACGAGCCTGATGAAAGACGAACGGCGAGGAGAATGAATCTTAAAAGAGATATTCTTTCAGCTAATTTTTTAAAATAAAAAGAAAAACGAGATTACGTTTCGGCCTCGGTCGCCAAAGCAAAATCCATCAGCATTGTACAGGAAAACTATACGAATGGCCAACTGTTGAAAGCCAAGAGCTCTTGGCTAGTCGTGGGCTTTTTTGCATGTAAAGATTCAGCAGATATTGAGAAAATCAGGTCGACCACGTATACGTAGATTCGTGGAAGAGAAACGAGAAATCATAATACGAGTGGGTCATTAAAAAGGCAAATATCTCGTCGTGTATGGAAATGCGTAGCAGCAGTTACGTGCACCAACGAACGCAACCGCTGCTCTCCAGAATTGGAAGTGGCATGAAAGTTTCAGGGTTCAATCGTCCCGAGTATTCAGCGGAATCGATAATCCCGATTATACGATGGAAGAATAATAGTCACAAAAATGCACGTATAATTGATCAAAATTGTAGCAATTTTCGATCATGGATACGAACGCTTTTATTAACGAGACTGTTATTCAGACGGTACACCGGAGTAACCAAAGAACATGTTTCCGAAAGAGTCTAGTCTTTTCTAGAAAATAGCCTTTCCGTGATTGACCAGTACTCGAAAAATATAAGATGATTCGTTTGAAAAATATAATTTTCGAAGGTTTTTTTTTGAAATCTAAAGATAATAACGACGAACTTTGAGAATAAGTATCTAATGACGGAATTTATGATAAAGAATATCATCGTCCTGATTTTGTTGTATACGCCAATTTTCAAATGTACCCTCGAGACAGCTAATAATGCAAAATAGTGTATATAATTTTTGCAAAAATTGATTAATTTATCTCAATTCACGTAAAAACCAATTTTTATTCATTTTTTTTCGAGTTTATTCCATAATCGACACAATCACACTGCGTGATTGGATTAACGACGTCGATATCGCTTAGAGCGTCTAGTCGCTCGAAGTCTAGCCAGCAGTCTTCTGAAACTCATAATTACGAGCCCCCTATCGGGATAAATATGTACTATGGTATAGCGCTGATATTGGGGTATCGAATCGTGGATAATAATACCGATTATACGATCCACACATTTTATCTGGAGAGCTTTATTTTTTAATCTTTTTTCTCAAGAATAAAACAACGTTGGAAGTTTTGGATCAATAGAAAGCTTCACGTATGTTTGCCTGGTCTTGTACGTTACTCTTGATGCTTCAATTAACGACGATTAATATTATGAATATGCAAGAAAACGGAATTTTTATCAAAGAAGGAATATTCAATTTACCGAGTCGATTCGAGAGAGATCAAATTAATTCAAGTGGAAGATAAATGCAATAATGAAAGCCAAGGGTCGTTTGGCGCTCGATGGGTCAAAAACCAAAAATCATAAATAATAATTGATAAAAGGACACTCTAGCGTACACTCACTAAAGAACATTTTCAAAACGAGCTTTAACTTCCAGTCGATTGGGTTCATAGAATTAAAAAGTGATAACGAATATTTCTTCTTAATTTTGAATATTCTATCATATGCAGAATAAAAACGAAAAAAAATTTCGCCTCCGTAGCAATTAAACGATAATGAGCTTTATTTCCTCAGTAGAATGAAACATTTTGTTGATAGAGAATATTTCCTTCTGATTATTAAAATTGTGATTCAACTTTAATGTGAAAAAACGAAGAATTTTTTTCTTGATAAAATAAAAATTGGTAATTAACTGAATTTCCTTAATAGAATAAAAAGCTTTCTCAGTCGAGGATATTTCCTTTCAATCCTCAAATTCTACTATTTGAAATAAATTTAAAACATGGTAGTGAAGAAATTATCATATAGGTCTTGAAATGTTTATTTTATTCACTTTTTTATTTCCTCATATAGAAGCCCAGGCTGATGAGCTCAAATTTTGTGTACGAACGCTTCATAAAAATTATGTCTGGCGTATCACAGAACTATGAAATCTTAGCTATCGTGAACAACGTTATAAAAAAAAAGGAACGATAAAAGAAATCTCTGGAATTCACAGTGTATATGAATTCATATCCACATTATCTCTGGAATTCACAGATCCTGAAAAATACGAGATTCCTTAACGAGCAGAAAATCAAAGTTTACACCACTGCGGATAATTCTGTGAAATACGCTAGACTCCCGTATTCATAAAGTACATCAATTATTTTCTTAAAGCTCCATTACAGAAAAATCGTTATCGCGAATGGTATTGCGTTAATAAAAACCAATCTCCAAACGGCCCTTTACAAAGTTGTGGATATTTTCAACCGTGGGATTTTACCGTGATTCAAGGATTGAACGATACAAACGTGGGTAAATCACTAGGCCAGGTGGCGAATTTTAATGCTCTTATCGCACGATCCGTATCACAGAATGATTTTTCTTCCTGTAACTTTCTAACTGCAGCTATTCATTGAAACTACGCGACCTTTTCAACGCGTGCATTCGGAGCGTCGAGTTTTCGAGTTGTCCCGTTACAATGTCATAAAAACAATTTACGATAACAGGCGTACGGTGAAGCGTCGATCGTAGAAACGACTGAATTATAACGCTATTGCCACTCGAACCTGCAGAGCGAAGTTGCCAATTATAACTGCCAATAATCAATTGCACTCCAGCGAGCGATGTTCCAGTTTCCTGGTTGGAAACCTGAAAATAAAAGGTGTTTCTAGTGACGTACATGTTAAAAATGTTCAATCAGAAACGAAAAATCTCGTTTCGGGATGTTGCCTGTTGGCAACTATCCAATGAAAAAAGAGATTGTTTCGTTAGCAATGGCGATTGAACGAAAAATGACATTTCCCGAGCTATTCGTAATATTCGATTCCTCAATTATCGAGAGTTACTCAATTACCAAATGAGTCTACTTTATGGTCATTTTTTAATGATCGCTTCACCACGCCTATAAATCCAATTGAATTTGCCGGACGCTCAAATTCGGAAGCTAGGTGGATATCAAGTTGTGGTATGTTGCTGTCGTTCAATCAACGCCACGGTCAATGCGGCCATTGAATACCGAAGTACCAGAATGCTCGGGGAATTTCAACGGATTCCTATCACCACCGAGGATATCCCATTTAATTACTAAAATGAGGCACAACAACCCCCAGCAATCGTTAGCCGGATGTCAAATGTACAAACTTAACGAGCACCAGCCACACGCGTGTACGCGATTCTTTACACTGAAATTGCCAATTTCGCATCTGTCTCAATAAAAGTGTCCACAATAAACGACAATATCATAGAGTTAAATCTGGTTATCGCAAACACCGTCATCTTTATTGCAACATCTACCCAGACATTTTTTTGCGTACGGTATTTTTTTTACTTTTTCATCCATGCAGAAAAATAAAATTTTCAACTAGTATTTGACTACTTTGTAGTGCACCTCCCTTTATCAACTGGACCAATTTTCGTGAGCATTAAAAGTGAATATTTTCTAAATATTCTAAAACATAGAAGCTAAAGCATTAACAAATATTTTTTCATGAATTCTTAAGAGTCGAAATTAAATTATTAAAGACGAGTATTTTCTTTAAAAAATCTAAAAAAAGAAGTAAGAAAAATAAAAATAGTAGTTTGTTCAGAAAACAGTTTGTTCATAAACTACAGAGTGAAATTTGACGATACGTGAATATGAAATAATAATATCCCTATTGTAATGTATTTCGTGCATTCTCGAATATGCAATGAACATTATGATATTTGGGATCATCACAGACAATCGTTGTTCCGCTAACCAATTCCACCATGTAAATAAGGCAGCAGAAGGAATTCTGTATTACGATGAGATATAATTGCCCGGCTTTATTGTTTTCTCGCCAATATTGGCTACATCTTCGGTTGTAGCTTCGTTCATAACTGTATTCGACATTCAGCAGGCTCGTTGAATTATCCACCAATACTCTAGATATTACGTCATTTCGAACGGAGAAGATATCGTTATTATCAATCTTCATGAAATACCTGATAAAAAGCTTCATGAACAGTGTTATCGACAATGCGCGAATTGTTCTCACGAAATGAGCAATCCTCCTCTGAAAACAAGGCTTTACGTACATTGGATGGTCGAAAGAAGGCTTTTTGTAGGTTTTTAAAAAATACTGATAAATCCGTCGATATCAGCTTTGGAGGATTTTGACGTATCTGTTGATTCTCCGATCAATTTTGATGTTTTACTTAAAAATACAAAATGGCAAATAGTGGATAGAAAGGAAAAAGCTTTTTTATATCCTCCACTGGTGGAGTCGATGAAAACTCGTCTCGAACAAAAATATTTTTCTTTTCATAACCTAAATCCGTGTTGCTAACGAACTACACACGGTTTTTACGATTGGACAATAGTCAAGGTTTTCATAAATAAAAAAAGATCATTTTTCAATTTAAAATCTGTTTTTTTTTTATTGAAGTGCTTCAAAATATCGAAAAGTCAATGTTTTGTAATGACCCTGTATACTTTGCTACCGAAGCTGATGTAGATTACGCGAAAAAAAAATTCTCTCTATAGGTCAATGGGCGACCAATTTGTACTTTTTCGTAAAATGAAAAATTGTTTCGAGTACCTACAGAAATGGAGTACAAACGGTCCACCTTCATCGTGATTGCTTCATCAGTATTATTAAAAACAAAGCGAAGGAAAATCTTTTTATTCGACCATCAAACGGTACCTAAGACCTGAATCCGTCAGACGTTCCAGTCTTCCTCAGCCAAAAGAAAAAGCTCGTACCAGTGTTCTCATATTTTCAGTCCTTCATTACCCGAGAAAATGTTTTTTTCACGCGTAGCTGCGGACCGTATCCGGGCCATATTCAATCAGTAAATATTTGATAAGCCGAGAACGGAAAAGTAGATTGTATTTTTCCGTGCTACACGGCGTCCGTTTCGCGATATTCCCATTTTGACTGCGCACGAAGAGCCTGGCTCGAACAAAACGTGTGCGAAAAAAGTGACTCTCGCGGAAGAGTATCTCACACGGATGGATATTCATTGAGACGAATTTAGGATAAGCCAAAAGTCTAGAAATATTTGGAACGATCGATACGTCGAGTTTGACGAGGCTTCGTGTGAATGTCGTCGGAGTTTAGGTCAGTCTTCGGGGTCGACGAGAAGAGCCATATCGGCCACATGGGGGCAGTGAAGCAGTCCGTGCTGGACGGTACCAGCAAATGGTCCGCGAAGATCGCCATAACAGGTTTGTCAGTTATCGACGTGTGATCTCTTTCATTCCTCTTGTGTCCTCGATGATATCACCGAAACGCCCCAACTTCCCCAACCCTTCGGAAATCAAGAAATATATATATTTGTACGAAAAATATATATTTTTCAGTACGATAACCACTCGTGTCGCATATACATCGAACATATATACTATACAGAAAAATATTACATTTTGTGTCATACGCATTTGATATTTGAATAGCGTGCCTCTCTCAAGCCCTAGATACTATACCGTACATCATATACGTGATTATCCATATATTTATATGTATCTGCACATATGTATATGTATAAAGGTACAAACACTCAAATAACATGTATACGAAAGCTTTGGTTCGATCGACGGATTTGCCCGGCGGCTGCAGCTATTGTAAACTCCACATCCATAGTCACTGTTGTACTTTTTTTTTTTTACTTTCGTCTCGGTGTTTCGTTTTTTCTTTCTTCTTACCGAATATGTTGTGCGTAATTTGTTTGGGTTTTATGTTATTTGATTTAGTGTCTGGTTAACTTGCGCGGGTTACGTTGTTACAGCCGATTCTGAGACACACGTGCAACCCGCTATTCGTTCAAATAATGGCTGTTATCGTATCGTTACACACCGAACAACGTTTTACTTTTTCATCTTTCAAATTAAATGTTCGATAAATCGCCTTTAATTCGTATCTTTTCGTCAATGCAATAAACTATTGTTTTTCGATGATCTATTTTTAAAAATCTCTCTGGTACTTTTTATGCAGCAAATATTTTGATAAATTTCTCGTAACGATCTTTTTATGACTCCAGCTTTGGCACATCGTTACTGATATTGCAACGTTTTCATGATTTCTGGCGCTATTCGAGAGCATTTTACGAGTCGATTTTTAGGATGATGTGTATCGCATTATAAGATTATTAGCACTTTACGCCAATTTTAATCTCAATAAAGCGACGTGTTTTGCAGTCTTTGCGCCGTTATTCATTTACGAAGCTTTTAATTGACATATCGATTGTAACACTTTGTATTTAAGATTGATTACGTTTCACTCGCTCACCTTTTTTTTTTCACATCGATGTATCCTTTTTCTTTGTCGCATCTGAAAATTGTCTGCCACGTGTGAATTTATCTTGCGCTAGGCTGATGCTCGTAGTTTATTGTTACGTGTTCTTCGATGGGAATATTTGTAATAATGTTTATATCGCTGGAGAAAAATTGAATGGATGTGTCGTATGTGATAATCAATCTACGAATAACGAATAATATCGAAAAAACGATTTATCGAAACCATTCGACGATTCAAATTTTACTTATAAACGATAATACGAAGATTCTATTATTCGATGTTTTGGCTATATTTGTAACTAAGATTCCATTTGAATACAATTTGCTCGCAGCATACATTGTCCATAAAGTTTTCAATGGAGGGCAATGCCCGCTGCGCTTCCTCGAAACTCACTTCGAGAAATCCTTCTGAAACTATTATCGGACAAGTGGATAGAGTGCTCGTCGTGGAAGCTTCTCGAAACGAGGCTTCCCTACTTCTCAAGCCTCAATTTCACTGAACTGAAAGTTTCACGAAAACGTATACGTGACGTGTGAATCAACATAGCCCATTAAATTCATTAGGCTACGCTGCAACGAGCTCACCAACACTCCCTTATTTTTCAGGTGGATTAACTATTTATATATTTTAAGCTTCGTGGTGAATGACATCTTGAATTTTTAATAACAGGAATAACGCTTGGTAGGTAATTATAACTATTGTCATCCCAGGCAGTACGTATTTTATGAAGTCTCACATTGCGCCAGTAAATTATATCACGATCTGGTGGAAAAAGTACTCTTCGCTTTAAACAATTTATGCTTAATGCACAACCACGATTTTAAAGAACAGTGAACAGACAATCGGAGAATTTTATGGAAATTTCAAAACTCTAGCAGTTTGTTTTTCTAAATCCAAAAGGCTTTCGAAAAATTAGACATTTTGACAGTTGAGCGAAGTATAAAAAGTAGTTATGGTCGTCTCATAGTCAGACGAGTGTCCATAAGCTAATTTTGTAATTTCACGATGGATCCAAAAACTCAGAAATGTTGAGAGCAAAAACTACTTTGCAAGATCCAATTTTAATTATATTTTGTAGCTGAAATTTTTTAAATCAGTCATCGCTGAGTAGCCAAAGAAAAAAAGAATGGTTCAGTTGAGATGTATCTGGTTACATAATATATGAAAAAATGGTCAACTCGAAATCCAATATGCAATAATTCATCGTGGTCTTCAAGTTTCGGAATAACATTATCCCCGTATTCCCTATTCTCCCGCTTCCAGGAATGCCCGGCTTCTTTGTCTTCTCTTATCGTCTAGATTCAGTGATGGTTTTCACAAAATATCTGCCCGAACAAGTCGTAACGTTTCGCTGATCCTCGTTTCCCAAACCTCTTGTAGAAGTAAAATGTATGATGATCCGACTCGACGTGTGATGACATCGAAATTCATTTCCAAATTGATAGCTCTTATCGTTCTACAATCTATTACCCAGGAACTCGTCGTCGAATATTTCCCATCCCAGAATTCGCAACAGTTTGCTTTATCCTATTCTGTTTAACCCAAACAAACCCTTCAAGCCATGTTACGATCGCTGGTGAATAAATTGTTGGTAGAGCTGGAGGTATTGCGTTCTATAGGAGACTTCAGTGACCGACGAATAAATTCGAAGACCCTAACGGTATCGACCAAAACTTCATTTCAAATAATTCACTGAAAATGTTTATCAATTTAATAAAATCAACACAATTGGACCCAGTTTGGTTTCATATAAAATGAACAATCAGAAAAACAATTATAAATTCAATTAGCAACGATGTGATTTCATTGAATAAAAAAATTCGAATAAATAAATATGAAGTATGTGTAAAAATACGAAATCCACGTATATATTCGATGCTCGATGACGCGATTGTAATTAAACAATGCAAATGAACACAATTGAATCTGCGAAACATCCAATAATTGCCCATTTCCATTCGTTCGAGGCTACTTGTGCAATTTGCTTATTTCCGTGAACAACAAACTAGCCTTGTTTCGTCGTCTCGGAAATTCAAGATCGATAAAAATCAATAATTCCATTTCCCAGAACAATGTATGCTGTTACGTGCTCGTGATTAATACAAGCTATACACTACGAGATTACTTGGTAATCCACTTCATGCCTCAGACTGCGACAATACGGGACCTTTCAGGTCGAATCGTCCGGCTTTTCATTCTCAGAGCTACGTTCCTTTCCTTTCCTATTTTTTCATTTTAACTGTAGAGACAATATGTGATAAAATTTTTAAAAAATTAAATGATAATAAGATACGAAGTGTTAGATTTATTTTTCCTTCATCAAGATGCTCGTCGTGACAATATTATTTTTTGTAATCTGTTATCATAAATTTCTTATCAGTGCATAACATCGAGATCTTGCTCAAATTTTCGATATTTTCGAATTTGATTATTCGTGTGTTTCGCGATAAATTCGTTTGGTCGTAGATTTCAGTTGAAATTGTTTTTTTTTCGTTCTAAATATATTTGATGATTCGTTGATAATTGGTTAACTCACAGAACTAATCTAAATATACTGTCGTTCAAGATCGTTCGTGTTTTCAACGAGATGTCTTGGTTAACCTCTATATGATTATCATTACTCAATCCCAGACAAATCCCACCTGATGAGAACCACCAGTGATCCCTTGAGGTGGCTTGTGCTGTGTGTGGATCAAGTGTCCAAAGTCAATAGGCCAGACACACACACATACATCTATATA
>JAPYZJ010004240.1:0-14110 GCA_030522765.1 Ophioninae sp. B BG-2022a | reverse complement strand
TCCCAGATCAACTCCTGAATTGTTATTAATTTTTTACGGTAGCCAATCAGACGCGCCCGGAGGCGGGCCTACGTCGGTGAGCGACACGCACGTGCATTAGTTCCCGGAGGGGCGGTACCCCGACCATGCGGACTCTCCGGCTCGGGCGCGTCCGATTGGCTGCCGTAAAAAATTAATAACAATTCAGGGGTTGATCTGGGTCCCATACATGCTTATATCAATCGTCTCAGAACTTAACCCCCTATCCCCCATTTAAGGGATGACATTCTTAGCTGGGACACCCTGTATAATGTCCTCTGTACTGGGGTGTTCCACGTTAAGGTTCACCATTAGTTTCGCCGTGACCTCGAGACGTTTGGTTTTATTTGGGTTACCTTTATTCTTGGGGTTTCTGTCTAACTAACCCTACCGTTCATCTTACCTCACTGTTCCTCTGAGGCCGTCACGACGGTCACCACTCCAAGTCTTCATAATACCAACTTCTGAAAATACTAATATGTCCCCGAACATCCTTACCGACTCCAAATTCATACGCTATGGCAAAATCACATCCCGCAAATATTACCCGTGGTATTGCCTGACCCAAACATCCTGCCGACACCCGATAAAAAAATGATATAATAATGGTGACTTCATTCCCTTTGTTAAAAGAATGTTGTTAAAACTCTAAAAAGACTCTTTAGCATCAATCCGACGTTAATGAACAATTGAATTTTGCATCCGAATTAATAAATCCAATTACTGTATTGCAAAATCTAAACGTCAAGATTATAAGAAGCATCAACAAAAGCTTATTTTACCATTAATTGATAATTAATAAGAGTAAACATCATGGGGAATTTATCCCTCGGTCATCCAATGAATTTTCAAGAAAAGACCAGATCGACTAATTAAATACTTCATGAATTATTTAATTGTAAAAACGTTTCCAAGGTCATCCTTAGATATATGTATACGAGACCTTCAAAATTCTAAAAACTCTAGCAATAACTAAGAAGTTAAACGTTTAATACTTACCCCTGTTGTAGGAAGCGAAGAGGTACATAGTAATCCGTACTTTAGTTAATTCGAAACATTTGTCTAAATGGTATCACAGAAATTAAATAACTAAAGCTTAACAACTAACTTTAAAAATCCGAAACTTTCTTGAAAAATCTGGCACATAAATACAAGCAATACAAACCACTGTACGAAATTGTAAAGCCCATGGTTCGTTAATAAAAATTTAAGGTACCATCGGCTCCATATGAACCCATTTGTAAGAGTAAAAAAAAACGACACACTCTGTATGACACCACAAGATCAAGCGAGACTGAAAGATGTCCGCTCGATTTCTCTCCCTGGTCGCAAGGCGCCCACCTTATAAAAAGACGGGGCATCGCTCATCGTTAGTTCACCGGTCTCTCCAGTCAGCTTGACGTCAGTTCCCGTCGTGTGGACGCCCGCTGAAAAATCAGTTTTTCTTTTAACTGTATATTCGGTCATGTTTGCAGAAAGAATATATTTTTTCTTGACCCGTTATATATATTTCAGGTGTTAGGTGCGAATTTCATTATACCTTCGATTTAAATATCATATTCAATCCGTTTTATAATAATAAAGAAAAGTAATATGTGTAATCTCTGTGTGATTTCAATTCTGTACCAAGTTACTATCCTAATATACTAATTAAAATCCTATTACTAGGACTACTAATACTAATACTAATTAAAATCCTATTTAACTGTGTTTAATCGTTTAATCGTGTTTTCTCGCGTGTTTCGCGCTTTAAATCATTATTCTCACTGGTGTATCGTTAAATAAATTCATCGCTAGTATTTTTCTAGTTTGTCTCAAAATATTCTATTAAAATTTAGATGCCGAGCACACGTGCGAGTTCTGCCTCTCAAAACCGTCGCGCTAAGGCTATTTTGCCAACAATAGTCCTACCCCGTCTACCCAGGGTGACAATCAACAATATTCTGATCAACCGCTTAGAACCGTGAAAGTGCGTAAAATTTCAGATACTCTAGTCCAATCTCGAGTGTTCCTTCTAGACAACCAAGTTCCGCGTCGTGGTGATCTATCGTCCCTCCTCGATACTGCGGTTTCTATGATCCTCGTGTCTGGCGAAACTGAAAACCCCATACGCACGTTTTCGTTCGAACTTCTATCTTCACCGACCGTCGAAACACCCGCGTTCGAGCATTCCAACGTTGATCTCTCAGCTGATGAGTAAGGAGCCTCGGGCTTGTCGTCTGTGAGGAGGCCTGTCACCCATCCTGATCGCAGGAAATACGTCCGTGTTACTCGGCTGCCTCCTCTTCTACCCGCTACGCACCACCGCTCCTAAAAGGTAAGAAAACTTGCAATCAAACCCGCTATTATTCACCTTAGTTATAATTATTTTATTTTCGGGAAAAAGGTGAAATCTTTACTTAACTAATTGTGACCAGATCCTCATCTCCGTCGGGCGCATTCCCTACTAAAGGCAGGATCCTCTTTTATTTCGTTCTTGTATGCGTCCCCAAAATCGAAATAACGAGTTTAACCAGTCGAGTTAACTTAAGTCGAAATAATTAAAAAATGAATAAATCTAATGCAATATAAGACGATGATTTAACTTTGTTTATTTGTCTTTTATTTCTTTTTTTTCCTCTTATAGAAGTAGTAGTTTCTTCATTTTCATGTATACCCTCTGAACGGTTTGTACATTTTCTCCTCTTAGTCCAGTCAAATTACGGCTAAAAATTGAAAAAAAAAACACTAAATATGCTTTTTTGGAGACTAAGCAGGATCGATAGGGGGTCTATTGTGAGCATATATTCCAATTTGAGGGATTCTGGGGAGGTCAGCTCATTTCGATTAAAACGCGTTTCATTCAATATTTCGAGAACGGTTAGTGTTAGGTAAGAAATTATACAGACCTTTTATCTTCTAAATTGAATTTACTAACTCTTTTTATTTGAAACTTTTTTTCATCATAAATAATTTTCAATTTATCACTTCCGAAAGGCAAAAACTTTGTTTTTTTTTTAATCTTTCGCTATTTTCGCCCCAACCGTCCAATTTTATTGAATTTTACCGATTATCAAAGTGTTTGATCTCTAATTATGAACAACTTTTTTCTTAAACTTTCTTCTGTAATACCAATACATTCGGCGTTATACTACCGTTCAAAAGTTTGGATACCCCAGTCGATATTTTTCCCGCACTTTGATAACTGCACTATAAACCGCAAGATTGATAACTTTGCCAAAAAAAAAAGATATTCTAAAATCCAAAGCGACGTTTTAAAGAAGATATATTAGGCTTCAGTTACTCGATTGAAATACTTTTTCCATTTTTTTTTCTACCCGGTACGGACGTTTGGTACGTGGCCGTTTTTAGGCCTTTTTTCGACCATCGCGAATCCGTCGCCGATTCTAAAAAAAATTGTTTTTTTTTTACTTAGAAAAACTTGAAAGGGAACACAGCAGCTCTATATTGCTCTTTTTTTTAATTTCTTGCGATTTTTTTTTGGGGAGTTATTTCATGTTTTGCTAAAAACGACAAATTTTGCAAAATTCAAAATAAGCCAAGAACGATAGGTTTTAAGAGAAATTGTTGGAGATACAACAAACTGTGTATTTTCATAATAAATTAGCTGGAGTTTTTTCAGATTTTTTCTCTGACATTTTTTTTTCGAGTAGCTTTTTCGAAATTAACGAGCCAAATTTTTTTCTTTCGGGTTAATAAAATGTTTTAAGGTAATGTAAGGTAGGTAGGTTGAAGGTAATATTTTAATGTTTTAAACGCCTTAAAACATTGTTGGGGAAGGTGTCGTGGATCGGCGGAAAACACGTGTATCTTCACAGAATGATATGATTTATTTGAGACGGTTAATTAATGGAGATATATAATGGTACGAGTTGCCGGACGCATCGTGGTACGTGATGCGTCAGGCAACTCGAGCATATCAAGACTGAGTTGGTCGACGCCCAAAGAAAAGAAATCCGATGCGTCGTCTTATCGCTAAGAGCATTCCGCTCCGTCGCCGGTCGGTGACGACCTCACTACGTTCGATCGTACTGAATCGCTTCGTGCGCTTTAGCCCATCCCGCGAGCGATTCAATGAACATTTTATAGGCCTGAAAGAAAAGAAATTGACTCGTAAATTTCGAAAAAATAATCGTCAGAGAAAAATTCTGAAAAAATTCCAGGCGATTTAGTATGAAAATACGCAGTTGTTTTGTGTCCATAACAATTTCTCTTAAAACATATCGTTCTTGGGTTATTTTGAATTTTGCAAAATTTGGCGTTTTTAGCAAAAAATGAAATAACTCCCCAAAAAAATCGCAAAAAATGTTTAAAAAGAGTAATATGGAGTACCCTTTCAAGTTTATTAGAATAAAAAAAACTAATAAACATTTCTTAGAATCGGCGCCGGATTCGTGCTGGTCGAAAAAAGGCCTAAAAACGGCCACATTACCAAAGTCCGTCCCGGTAAAAAAAATTGAAAAAAATATTTTAATATAGTAAACTGAAGCCTGATATATCTTCTTTAAAACGCCGCTTTGGATTTTGGAATATATTTTTTTGCCAGAGTTCTCAAACATTAAGTGCGGAATGAAATATTGACTGCTGTATCCGAACTTTTGAACGGTAGTGTAACTCCGAATTTATTGGAATTACATAAAAAAGTTGTTCATAATTAAAAGCTCAAATACTTTGAGAATCGGTAAAATTTAATATAATTGGACGGTTGGGGAGAAAAAAGCGAAAAATTTTTAAAAAGTTAAATTTTAGCATTTCGGAAGTGATGAATTGAAAATTATGGATGATGAAAAAAAGTTTCATATAAAAAAGTTAGTAAATTTAATTTAGAAGAGAAAAGGTCACCATAATTTTTTGCCTAACACTAACCTTTCCCGAGATATCAAATCAAACGCGTTTTCATCGAAATGACCTTGAGCTGTCCTCCCCAGAATCCCTCAATTTGGAATATATGCTCAGAATACACCCCCCTATCGATCCTGCATAATCCCCAAAAAACCAAATTTAGTGTTTTTTCCTTTCATAATTTGACTGGACTACTCTCTCTTCTTCATGTTACATTCCATGCTCTTCCTACGCTTCAGCGCTATTCCACCCCTCGCACATACCCTTGTTGACGTCTTCCCCGCGTTTGGTCTTCTTTCACCCACTTACATATTAATGCTTAGTGTATTTACTGTAACGGGACGCGCCTGAAGCTGACGTGCCCAGCTTACAAGGATGCGAAGAGAGCGACAACCACCTCGCCAGGAGGTGACCAAGTTCCCTCCTCGTCACCCATCTCACCTCAAGTCAAGAGACGTCATATGAAAGATCCCACTAGAACACCTCGCGAGCAATGAGAAAAGGGAACGTCCCCTGATCCCGCGCAGGCTACTTAAGGGCGCGCACGCTGCAATCGGGAGTTCTTCCGCAAATCAATTCAACTTCGAAAGGAACTCACTCTTAGGAGCCTACTCCCAAATGAGCACCATGCTCTCATCATAGCTTCTTCCCTTGATTTAGATCAGGAAACTCGAAGGAGTGTGAAGCCCCAGCATTGCGTCTGAAAGTTGGATCACTCTGGACAGGAGTTAGATGGTGATCGTAGGCAGGAAATGCACCATTTCAGAGCCTTCCGAAATAACCCTCAACTTCAAATTCAACATCGTTTCCGGTAACCAGGGTAAAAGAAGGCGACGGCAGAATGCCCATCCCCTTTGAAGCCAGGCATTAGACGCAAACAAACGTTTAATGCCTTTTCATCCACACCAAGTGGCGATGGTGTGGTTAATTCTCTGGACATAGAGAATCCCGCCACGGCAGAGGATACCGCTCTAAAGGAGAGTATCAGCCCTCCCGTTTGACATTAGAATCATCATTTCAGCCGCTAAAACCGGCGAATTTAACGACTTTCCGCACTCGTGCAACCAGCCTTAACTAAACTAGTAGCATTCGCTAGTCACCTGACGTTTCATAACTCGTGTAGTGGCGCACACGAAGCCGTTGTCCCGGCCCAGCCAAACATTCTCTACTTTCACAGTAGAATCTTCCATAGAACCACAACACCAACCACGCAGAGCCAAGGAAATAGAAAACACTTGCCTATACACGAGGTACACACGGCCTGTTCACAGGTCGAGTGAGTGAGAAGGCCACGTTCAATCCGCCAGAGCACAGAAGAGAGCGAGAGGGACATCAAATGAGCGACGCGAGTTACATTCCTTGACTTCCCACGTTCATACACTTATTGTTTGCGAATCTCCAACTAACGTTCAACCATTCCCATCTCCCAAACTGAGTGAGGAGGAGGAGTGAGTATGGATTTGAGTTTGATAAATAACTTAGCTTCAATTTCGTCCCGACACTCATACTCAATCAAAGATCCAACATTTAAATTCCGATGCTGACGGATCTCGTAAATCGTCTTGTGACGAATTAAAATTACAGATCTGAGGCATCTTCAAAAGAAAAACGAAAAGAAAAAGGAAACTACATCACAGATTTCCCTGTACGATCCTCGTCCCTCCAACATCCACGTCAACGGGTCCCTAGATCACAGGAAACTTCGAGAACCCTACTCCAAAACAAAAAACATAAAATAAAACACAACGTGAAACTCCCAACCGAGACCCGCGTCGCTCGCAAAACGTTTCACGTTTCGTATTAGCCATATTTTCCTTACATACTAGTTGCCTTATACACTAATCTTAATTACTAAACCTGTGCTCGTCCTCCCTTTCTTTTCGCTATTTTTTCAAATTCTCTTACAAACTCGCACATCTCCTCCACTATCTCCGTTCCCTCCAGGGCCTTACTCCAGCCCCCATTTGTTTTCCCTTTTTGCTTCCTCCCCCACTCCTCAAACCTCCTCATCGCCCTCTCCACCATCTGGTTTTTGGCCTCTTCGCAATCCCATATGTGGTGGCAACTCCTCTTCGGCCTCCCCGCATACCCTAAACCTTGTTTCCCTAAATCCTTTTTCCACTTCTCTCCCCACGGTTCCCCACCTCATCCTTGCCCAAATCTTCCTGTACTCTCCGCCCGTTGTTCCTCTTTCCCAGTATTCCTCTATTTCCACCATACGCTTTCTTTCCTTGTACTCCTTGCAGAACGTGGAACGGTTTATTTTTCCCACAGCCCTTGAATTTCTTGCTGTTTCCTCTTCTGCACCGCTCTGCTGGCCTTCATCTTCTATTCTTCCTTAATTCCTCTTCGTATTACTTCCCCTATCTGCCCCTCTCCTGCCTACTCCATTGCTGCCCTTACGTCTCTGCCCCACTTGCTTCCGTCGTTGTTGGTCAGGCCCCTTGCTCCCTCTATCAAATATTTCCTTGGCCTTCTGTCCACCTCCATTTCCATGATTTTTCCAATGTAATCTCCTGCCCGTTTCATCATGATGATGCTGAGTCCGACACATCCAGCTTCCAGCTTCCAATTATACTCCAGCGTATTTTTCCTCAATCCCATAGCCATCTTGGTGTATCTTGCCTGTGCTCTCTCTATTCGCTCTCTTCTTTTCCATCCCCACACTTCCATCCCGTACAAAAGCCCACTCCTCGCGATCGCTTCCACTATTTTCAGTCTATCCGACAGCTTGTTCACCCGCGCTCTTTTTGCGATCCCCCATCCGCCGTTCGCCGGTTTTCTTATCTTGCTCTCTACCATTCTTATGTGTTTCTCGTATGTATTTCTTGATAAGAAATACACTCCTAGATATTTATACTCTTTTACCACTTCCAGCTTTTTTCCACCATCTTTCCACCCCTTCTCCTTTTTTTGTTTCCCGCCTTTCCTGAATATCACGATTTTCGTTTTCTGTATGTTGATTTCCAGTTTGTTCCTCTTTACATATTTTTCTAGCTCTTGTAACATTTCCCTCAACCCCTCCCCTGTACCGGCCACCATCACCACATCAACTGCATACTTCAGAGCATAGATTTTTTTCCCCCTATTACCGTTCCACCCTCTCCACTTCTTTTCCACCCTTCCTCCATGTCTTCGATAAAGAGGTTGAAGATCGTTGGACTTAGAGCACATCCCTGCCGGACCCCTCTTGTCGTTTTGAACCTCCTCGAGCATCCTTCCGCCGTGATGACCCGTTCCGCGTTTCCTTATATGTCCTCTTTAACATGTCCAGTGCTCTTCCTTTAATTCCTGCCCCCTCCATCTTTTTTGCCATCATTTCCCTATCAACTGAATCAACGGCCGTCCTGAAATCCACAATCGCCGCATATAGCTTTCCTCCCTTTTTTTCAGCTTATTATTTATGTGTTCATTCAAAACGAAGATGTGATCTCTCGTTCCTCTGTCTGCTCTGAAACCTGCTTGCGCTTCTCCGATCGCACTACTTCCTTCCAGCACGCATCTCACTCTGTTATTGATGATTTTTTTCTCTTATAATGAAATCAGGACGTTACACCAATCACATAGACTAAACATCCGAACCTCATAAATCGATCAATCCTATGTATCATGTATCTTCTGCGACGCTTCACCGCGTTGCCTAAAAAAGAATTATTAATATCTCGAGTATAATGTTAAAAGAACTGTTTTTCGTTTATTAAAAATAATAATTATAATATTCAATTATTATTTTCCATATCTATAAGCAGCATTATAAATTTATAAGCGAACAAACGCATCGTTAATATATTTTTGCTATTGTTCATTAATAATGATAATATCTTTCATAGTTAATGAGCATATAAATTACAATTATTACATTATTAACGTTTATTACATAGGGACACATTATTTAATACATCAAATAATAAATCGATTGTACTTACCTTTACTCGTCTTCAAAACCTGAAATGTTGAAATCAATGATTACTCAAAATTACACCAATTGCTTACCAATACTCAATTATTAAATGAAAAAGCATTAAACATTATATATAGATAATAATAAAATATCTCATACTCTTACCCGAACTCGCCACTCGAACTGTATTCTGAAACAGACAAAATAATTATTAGTCAAGGTTATAACAACTATTGAACAATTATCACAAGAAACAGCGTTACTATACATTCATCTTAAAAAACGCACTAGAATTATATTTTACCCGCGCACACGTTATATCTCCAAAGTCAACAAATAATACATTTATCAATAATAAATTATTCATCGAACAACCATTTTCGAATAATAAACTACATATACAATACGAATAATACAACAAATAATACAAACCATGTAAACGACGAAGTATTATTATAATTATCAAAATCGAATCCATAAAATTGAAAATCAATAGTAAGTTAATTTAATTAATTTATTATTGGTAACCCATGAAAACCTTTAAGAGCAAGCGAGATAGCATCATCATCTTCTCCATGGATCACTCCCCCACCACGACGACGAGCGTGAAGAAAGGGGGCTACGCCTATAAAATGAGGGGTCCAGCGCGACTCCACAGTTCTCGATCTCTACACCAGCAGTTGCGCCTCCGCATCCGTCGCGCACACGTTCTGGAAAATCGATATTTTTACATTCTTTATTATTTTGAAACTTCTTGTGGGTAAAAGTGTACCCTTTATGTCAAACTTGAAAGTCATTGATCAGTACTGTTGTTTAAATTCTACGTCATTCTACGTAATTCTAATAAGAAAAAGTCTAACAATATACGAGTGAGTGTAAATCAAATTTAATAATCGTCTAATTTCGTTACAATAACCACCTCTAATCCTATTACGGTGTTTTCTTGGCATAATTTATGACTTTTCGTTTCGTTAATTAAATTTGTGAGAGAATTCACAAGGTTCCCCCACCCCCTCCGCTCGTGCATTTATACCTGCACGAACACCTGACCTACCGTCCGAACGAACTGTCTCCCGTGCTGGCTAGAACCCTGGCACGATCCACCGAGTTTACCGAGCGTCATTATCCTTCGGTTCTGCGTTCCGAGTATGCTGCTTATAGGTAACGGCACCCTTAATGTTCCCAACTCCAAATCCGAATTACCTGAAATCTGTTGAATTCATCTATTTAGTGACATTTATTAAATTTTCAATGCCAAAAAGACGCGGTGGAAATCTTTTCCGTCAACGTCGCGCTCAAGCCATCGCGAAAGGCGTGAATAAACTCGTGTCTCGCGGTAATAATCGAAATCTCCAACGACGATTCGCTCGTCTTTTCCAAGAATCTAAAATTCGCGTAGTGTCTAACGTCCTCGAACACACGCGGATGTACAGTTTGAACGGAGAGTCAATCCGTCGCGTGACTCCTTCATCTCCCGATCGCAGTTCGCAAACTTCAACCGTTCATGCATCACCGGTGCATCAATTCGAATCACCTGAGATCTCGTACGATCTCGTAACATCATCGATCCAGGTGGGTTCCACACCCGAACCTCTTAAGGACTACGTCGATTGTGTCGATTTCGATTCGTCGTCCACTCCTTTGACATCTACCTTGGCAGAGGATCTCCATGGGAGCTTGCCTCTCAAAAAGGAAACGTCCTAAGGAACCTTACATCGCAGAAGTCGTCATCAGGTTGGAGGTAACTTACCCTGGATGCACCAAAGTTCTTCAAGTCCTACGACGTTACCATTTTCAAGTGCAACCGTTACCATTCGACAGGGCCCATTCAGAACAAAGTGACTATATCGTTATCCCAGTTGGGCACAATCCCGACTAAACGTAGAACCCTCAAACAGTGCAGCCAGATCGCATGTAAAATCGACCCCCACTCTAGTCTCTTAGAGGCTAGAGAGGGGGTAACTTTTACACGCGCCCTGGCTGCTATGTTACCCCCTCTCTAGTCTCCAAGAGACTAGAGAGGGGGTAACTTTTACACGCGATCTGGCTGCACTGCCCTCAAATATTCGAAAGCTTTATCTGTGACTTCAAAATTTTACGTTAGGATAAATTGAATATTCTTTTTCTTTTTTTTATTGAATATTAAATATCAGGACGTAAAATGTGCCAAATTAATGAGGATAAATTATATTACCGTCAGCGAGGTGATTTCGTCGAAAAATGTGACGAATTGTGTCGACGTGCCAGATTCGCCTATTTGACGATTTTGCGCTCAACATCGATCGCATCTAGCGGCTTTCAGTATATCGAGGTCCATTTCGCTGTTTCGTATCACTTTTAATGAGAATCGGTCGAATTAGCGTCAGAATGGGGATTTCGTCGAAAGCTACGCACAACAGGACGGTTTGGTAATAACGTCTGTCGAATTTTGAAGAGGTCAGAGATGCGCTTATATCTTGGGTTTGCACTTTAAATCAAAGCAAATTGTCGTATTTTTACGCTGATTCCGCTATTTCCAGGAGGGACCAACACGATTTGGGCCACCTCGAAATATAAAAATCTAATTTATCCCAAACCATTGAATCGATTGAGATGAAATTTATTTTCTGTACTCAGGAGTCTTGCTCTAAGAGAAACCTGCGCGGCATTTTCCGAAATTTGGAAAAATTGTGCAGTTTGTGGTTACCATGGGAGAAATTGCGAGCTACACTCCATTGTATTCCACTTTCACAAATTTGCCGAGCATAAGACTCTGAAGCGACTAAGAGTACACATTTTGAGCTTTGTTTCATCGATTTTTATGAAAAAATGCAGCGGTATTAGCTTTTGAATTTTTTCTACATAAATGTGACAAAAGTGTACTACCAGAGCGCAAAATCTTATCGACCGCCAAGAAAATTCAGTGCAGCGATTTTCTTACAGGCGGCGCAGTGGCTCGCATTGCTCGTCCCGACTGTGGTCGCATGCTTCTCAAGTATCAATATATTTTTTGACAGTTCGGAAGCAGCAGCTGTAATCTGGAATGTTTCGTTTGTTTGAAGATTTATGATCGTCTCGTGGTTTATGACATTCGTTGATAAGGTGCTATGTTTTGTGGCAGTGTGCTAAAGCCATAAGAAAATGATCTTTTTCAATTTCATGCGATCGGCAGCCTGGCCCTGCACAACAGTCAGCCAATTTCTCCGAACATGATACACACAAACACGAAATACACATATATGTGTCGAGCCATTCGATTGTATGAGCCGCTTATCAGCGAATCACGCGGCCGCAGGTTTGCATGAAAATCGCATCACTTTTGGCGTGAAATTTTTTTCAATGTGAACTATTTCGGCCGTACGGCTGAGTGGCAGAGGCAGGGGGGGATAGTCGAATAAAGAAGTTGAGGCAAGTCGTGTCACATAAAAAGCAGGATGCCTTGGCAGAGATGCAACAAAGTAAGACATCTATATACAGGGTCACTTTTATAACGTGGCCATGCTTTTTTTAAGGGTCTTGCTCGAAGATTACTGATCTGAAAAAATATAATTTTGAATGGTTTTTCAAGCCTGCTTCGAAAAAAAATACGGCAGATTTTTGTCTTTGAAAATGTACCCCAGAAAAACTAAAGCATTGCGAAAAAAAAACGAAAAATATATTTCGAGCGCATGAGATTGAAGGTTTTTAAATTGCGAATACAAATCATCCCGGAAAAGTTGATTTGCGCCAGCCGTTATGGTGGAAAGAATTGTTAAAAATACGCTTTAAAGTGACAATTTGAGTGAAACAAGCGATGCAAGTTAAACGCGATCATGCTATGGGATGTCCTAACTTGATACGTCACAGCTGCAACTTTGGAATGTTCGGCTGTCACAAGAAGCTCGTTGAGAACCCCTTGACACGCGAATGAGCTGCGAGATCTGAATTTGCACCCATCCGAGTCTATTGCAGAGAATGATCTGAAACTCGGGTTCGGGCAGCACGCTACGCAGTTCGCGCCGAACGCATCGTCAAACGTCAAAACGCGGAATTTGACGTTTCGCATTAGTCAGCTGATAATGTCAGTTGATAACATGTTGAATATGCAAATTTAGCGCGCACGCGTCAAACTTTCGCGAAACGCTAAATTTGACGTTTCATCAATCGGCTGCTATTCATTTCTGACAGCTTGGGTACGCAAATGGTGGGCGCGGGCGTCGAATGTTCGCGAAACGGACTGTTTGGCGCGTGATCTAATATTACCTGATATCGCCAGCCGTGATTGTCTGCCATTTTGGATGTGCAAAATCATGATTCGAGACGGCGAACCATTATCTCTTATTTTGGACGTTATTAAATGTTTCGATTCGAATAAAAATCTACATCAAAATGTACTATTTGTGGGTGATTTCAGGCGCATTTGTTAATAAAAAACGGTAAAAGCAATGATCGTGTCGGCCCCGGGGAATCAATTTGACATGCCCAATATGTCGGCATCGAACTCTTCTCCGCTTATAACTCTATTCTGCCGTATCGCATCAAATGCAATGACAACGATTTGGCCCTGATTGTAGGCGCATTCGTTAATACTAAAAGGTATAACCAATGATTCTGCTGATTCTGGGCGACCCAAATGGACATGCGAGCGGAAGCCGCGTCTTAAGCTCATTTCATGTTAATGACGTTAACAAGCGAAAGACGTTTTACCGATACTCTTTTTTCACTGTAAATTATGGCTTCGGACGCTACGACGTACATCGCGACAAAACCTAGAAAATTTCACAAAAACATTCTTTGGAATGATGAAATGTTGAGGAGGATTGTTGTTAGCATGAGTGAAGAGGATGGACCCGATTGAACAAAAATTTCGGCTGCAAAATCAAGGAAGGTTTGTTCGGAAGTATTTGTTATGTTACCCAGTCCGAAACGCCAAAATTATATCCGGAACTTCATTACCCGACACGGTATAACCATTGCCAAATTCGTTAAAATTCACGCGATCCACCGAGAAGTTTCGGAATAATCTAAATTGTAAGTATACTTACGATATCATGTTTAATTCTCTGTGGTGTCGAATGACCTTTCTGTCCCGAACCGATTCTCAGCTTATTGATATCTAAATATTCCTTTAAACCCATTTTGAGTCCATGAAATTTATGGGTAACTAACCAATGTATCGACTTATTTTAATAAGGAGCCGCACCCGCGACAAAACTTCGACGCAGCCTCGGTTCGCGTCGGTAAAACAAAATTAGCGCGAGCTATTGCTATCTACCGCGAGGCAAAATTGTTGCTAGCGTCCGGGACGCCTCGACGGGCTTCGTGTATGAGTATGTATACGTACATACGTACACACTGGAAATTTCGAGATGCGCAGCGCCCCGGCATTCG
>JAPYZJ010004239.1:0-14396 GCA_030522765.1 Ophioninae sp. B BG-2022a | reverse complement strand
AAAAGAAGAAAGAAAAAGGTTTGCGGAAGTTAGTAAAGGATATGACACCTCGTGAGCATAGAAGTGCCTTAAAGAAGTGGAAAGAACATTGGTACAGAACTATGCTATATAAATAATACATGACTGATTAATGTAAAATGACTTTTCTTTTACGTAGAACAGTCCCCTGTCTCACTTAACAGTCCCCCTGTCACGTTCAAAACAGCCCCCTAATGTCTCAAACAGTCCCCTGTCACGATTTCTTACAAAATCGCTAATATATTGGAATATTCGCATAAATTCAGTGAAATAAAAGTTAATTTTCTTTGAAATAGTACAAGTTTTTTTGGCAAGTGTTAAAAATAATTCTCAGGACAGCATTTGTATGTGACCTGACGAGCTTACATAGAAATGCCCTTATAGATGATGTTTTGCAGTTTCCGAAACCCACGTTAAACTTTCTGTACGATCATTATTTCCCGAGTTATAAATTTTTTAAGTCAAAAGTGCAGTTTTTGCTTCGAACGCTGATAACTCCGCCAAAAATCATCGTACAGAGCTCAACCACCGCTCAAATTGAAGAGGATAAAATTCTCTATAAGCGTTTTATAATGGAATCATCAAAAAATGTATTCAAGTCCATGGACCTTTTTGAAGAAGAGTGAAAAATCCGAAAATTTGTCCCTCGATGGTTTTTCGACATTTTCTCGGAAACTACGCATAATAAAAATTTTCGACCCCAGATCTGAAAACTAGAAACTTGGGGCTACAATTTCCTTTTTTAAAAAACGTTTTTCGACCATTTTTTACAAGGTTACAGCCTTTTGAAAAGTGTCAAAAAATTTGCTATTTTTTTTCTATCCCTTAATTTTTGCGCCTACTGTGATAACATTGTTCGAATGCATTTTGTAGAAACAGAAGGAAGGGGGCGGGTAAAAGGGCTAACAGCACGTACCATTCAGGTCGCAATCACTCCCAAAAAAAAACGCCAAACGGAGCAAGAACCCAAACAAACCCAAACAAAGAACAATTACAACATCTGCTATGAAACATCATATGACACACCGATAGTGCCTTCTTCATCGCACACTACCACATGCAATCGCTCACATCGACGAGGGGGAGTGTCCGCATGGTGGGGGTACCACCCCGCCATGCACTAACACACGTGCATGTCGCATACAGACGTGAGCCCGCCTGACAGGTGGCGCCTGATTGGCTGCCTCAAAAAATTAATAACAATTCAGGGGTTGATTTGGGACCGATACATGCTTATGTCAATCGACTCAGAATTTCACCTCCAACCCCCCATTTCACGGATGACATTCTTACGTGGGACACCCTGTATATTAATCATATCGCTGGGCTGTTCAACTAATCCTGGCGTAATTTCATTTTTTTCCAGTACTGAGTTCTCAACGATGATGGAGTCACTCTCCAATGCCGATTGTCACTTATTAGCCCAAAAATTTACAATAAGCGCATTAACGCGATCGCAGCATTTGTGAATGCGGAATGCGTGATCGAACCCAAACAAACCCAAACCAATTCAAAGAAACGCGTGATCGAACTGATATCTGATTGGATATCTGATTGAACCTCGTTTATCTTCAAGAGTCCGCCAATTGGTGAAGATTGGTGGCGAGTTGAGCAAGCTCTAAGTACAGACTTAGATTTATAATTAACTTGCCACCAATTTTCGAAATTTCCACGTATTCCGTAAAAACTGTCGTTCCGTCAGGATTTTTCCGCCATTTGTAAATAGGGCAAAGGATCCCGCGAATGCAACATTCCAGGAATGGAGGATTGATCACGGATTCTCCTGGCTTCCCAAGTCACCGAATTCAATGTTCAGCTGACCTTTTTCAATGGGAGTTTCTCAAAGACGTCGAATGGCCAACTGGACCAACCGACACGAACAACCGCTTTGTGGCTGGCCATAGAAGAGTCTCGATACGTACGACACGGGAATGGCGCAATTCGCGAGACGAGTTCGACTTTGTATCGAGCAGAATGGCGCAAACTTCCAGCATTGCTTCAAAGTGTCCCATTAAAGAGCGGTTCCGAGGGAAAAGTACCGCAGAAGTGACGAACCGTGGTAACCCAGCACTTTTCAAACCCCCACCCCACACGCATACACTAATACTGGTGAACATCGCTGAGGCTTTCGAACGAACCGACCCAGAGCTACCAATCGTTCAAACACGCACCCATTAAATTCGATCCTCCAACCTCCACGTGGCATACTTCGTGCCCACGCTAATACAGTTAAATTTTCGTCCGCATCGGTATCACCATCAATTTGAGGGCATTCTGTGTGCCCAAAATTGCACCTTTTCTTCCTCATGAAAATTTCCGCCCCGACCTATCTAAAGCAATCGCGAAATATTTTAACCAACGCGAAAAGTTAAGAAAACAAAAGCCTGAAAATAATCCATGGTGGAATCGATCCCGAACTCACCCAATCTCGAACTTCTATCAATGACGCGATCCAACATCGGCATTCTCTCATTTGCTGGACAATATTGATAACAAAAATATTCACGATTATTCTTAACGGCTTTGGATGATCAGACGGCTCTTTGAGAAAAGACTGAACATTTGAAAGATCGAATGAGGCTTTGTTGAGCTTTGGGCAGACTTCAGACTGGAATATGAGGCACATTTTAATAACCTCCCACCGATGATTCTTTCGATAGAGGAATACAGGCTTCAACGTTTATGCGAAAAATATCAAAAGTGCAATAAAATAAAAATACAACCTTTTATAACAATTTAATAAATAGCTCGACAAAATACCAAAAATAAAAAGGAATTCAAGTAAGTAAAGTAATAAAATAAAGAACTAAAGACTCTTGTTGGAACGTTACACAGAAAATAAATATATTTTTTTTTAATGGGATCAATTTGAAGTCCGGAAATACGCAATACTTGATAAAAGTCCAAGTTGAATAATTGAAAAAAATAATAATTCGAATTGACGGAACCGAATTTGCTTTGACGATGTAAAGTAATATTAATAGTCTAATGAATATTTGATCGATGCTCACCTGGCTGTCACTCGCTTCGGGAAGTAGAGACCCACTCTCATTTCCGGTGTTGGATGTGCGATCGATTTTCTCGAGATTCGTCGAGTCACGAGAATGGCTCGACCTAACTGCGTGCTTTTCATTGGACGAGTTTTCCAAGTCATCGAAATAGTTCGCCGACTCATCGAGCTTCAACGAACGCGAAGATGATGTTTCCCTCGAAACTCGGTCACTTTGCACCGGGGATTGTCGTAAATCGAGCGAGCCAATGGAAATTTTGTCCTCCCGCGAGTAAGAATCTCGGGATTGTGGGCGGGAAGCTACGATTATGGAAATAACGTTTTCGTCCCGATCGCGAGACTCGCGTCGGCTCTCCGGTGATCTTTGACTTTCCAATCGCCCGGGAGATCCAACAATTACGTGCTGAGAAATCAGTCGCACACCACTTTTCAGCAGCACATCCTCTGGACACTCCGTAACGTACGACTGCAAATTGTTTTTTTTTTTCGTTGAAAGATTCTAATTATACGTTAAAGTTAATTTTTATCAATATCTGCAGTTTATCGTTAGACGATTAACTATAATAAAGCCCATTTTTAACGGTACATGTATCAGGATTTTTGATATACAAAGTCCCGAAAAATCTCTCATCTGCTAGAGCCTGCTCCCTTAATTTATGAGAAACGAACTATAAAAATTCAGATTGAAAAAATCGTTTTATGATTAGAAAAGGGAAAATTAATATTTGTTATGATTTTAACAAATCCAGGGCATCGCAAAAAATGTATCTCAACCGTCTAATCGTGGGTTTCTTGACTTACGAGAAAAAAAAATTATATTAAAAAATCAAAATCGTAAAAAATAGTTTTCAAATTAGTCAAATAAAAATCATTATTTGTTACCACCTCAAAAAACCGCTCCGAAAAATACCAAAAAATCTCTTCCAAGCCTTTAAGCTGAATTTCAAAGGAGAGTAAATGATAGAAAAAATGAGAAACATGGAAAATAATTTTGAAATAAGTAAAACGAAATAAATCATTTTTACGATTACCGTGGTCGTAACTTGGATTCCGTCGTTCTCATCCATACTCGGGCTCGAGTTGTCAGTGTCGATGACCTCGATCGAGCGTATCGCGAAAGCGGAATCCACCTTTGCCGAATTCTTCAAGGACTGGGAAAGCTCGACGTCCGTTTTGCCCGAGCCACCAGGAAGCGACGAGTTGTCAGAAGCTTTCGAGGCTCCGTCGTCGAAAGAATTCGCGTCGGTCCTGACATACGTGGTCTCGTAATTTCGACCAAGACCATTCGTGGTTTCCTCGTTGTCCGAGCTCTCGGAATCATGACGTATTATGAAATTCTCGTGACTCGAGGATATTCTTGGCATTGCCGAAATCTCTTCCGTGCTCGAATCTTTCTCGACCTCGGACTCGTCAACTTCCGGTTCCGGTGAGCAAGTTATCGTACTCGTATGGACGTTTCTTGGTGAGATCTTAACTCAAACGCAATGCAGTTTCAAAAACCGTTTTTTAAAAATGGTTTTCATAAAAACGAATAACAAAAAAATGGTTTTTTAAAAATACAAAAAAAAAGAGAAAAATATAAACATAAAGAAAGCTTACTGAACAAAAAAAAACACAGCAAACGAAAAAAAGATAAAATAATGAGAATTTTTGTTTTTAAAACAAATCCAAACAAACCCAAATCCAAATAAAATAACCAAAAAAACCCAAACAAACCCATACAAAATAACCAAACAAACCCAAACAAAATAATCAAACAAACCCAAACAAAATAACCAAACAAACCCAAGCCCAAACAAATAAACTCCAACCCAAACAAACCCAAGCAAATAAAAAAAACCCAAGCAAACAAACTCAAACAAACTAAAAAAAGATTAAATAATGGGAAAAGTTTTTCTTTTTCCTCATTCGATGGCAGTCTCGTCAATACTGACCCCAAACTCGATGGAATTTCTTCGCGATGGATTCGTCTCGTCCGTTATAACGTCGAAGGATTTTTCAACCGCCGGGCTTTTGGGCAACGAAGGAAGAACATTCTCATCGTTTTCAATGATGAAGGCCTCTTCCAAGCAAGCGCGATCCTCGGATAAATTTTCGAAGATTTCCGGACGCTCGTACTCGACGAGTACAACATTAGAGGATCCGTTGCTCGACGTATCCGAAGGTTCGCTGTTTATCTGAGCTTTACGGACTGCCGAATATAAAAAAAAGAAAAAAACGTGACATGATACGTATTTACTCTCGTAATTAATCGAAATTATATAATATCACACACGTATCATCATTGGGATATATATGTCGTCCAATAACAATAATAAACATAAATAAAAGAGTGTATACAAGGATATTGGATGAAACATACCGGAGGGACCGAAAACTCACTGTGAAACATTAAATTTATTGGACTAAATGGAAGCACCAAAAATACTGAAAATAAATAAATCCAGCATGATGTGATTGTTTTTTTTAATGGTAGAACGACAAGCAATAACGAGCCAATAAAACATCCAATCAATATTTTCGTATGTAATGGAATAAGCACAACAAGAGCGTTAATCGAATCACCTATAATTACCATTCACGTATCGTTCACGATTTGGCCGATTGATTATTTTTATCATTATTATTATATTTTATTGTTTGGGTTACGTTTAGATTTTCTGCAAATTTTTTTTATTTTCATTATCGTTACGAAAGCGAAAATCAGCTCAAAGAATATTTAAGACAATTTACATTGTTTTTTAATTCAAAGACTCAAGCTCAATTACATGAGAAGTAGATGTTTGTCAAAGACGAAAAATTGCTTTCGATTTACTTAGAAAGTTGGGAAATGTGTGTTCACTTGAGAAAAAAATAATTCCGCGCTATCGAACAACCGGCAGATTTATCTACCTACGTCGGGAAATTGCATCTTGAAAACGGAAATAAGAAGTTTGATGGAATCAGGCGGATGTACGGTTTTTGAACGCGAAAAAGCAATTCAACTATTTCTCGACTTTGGGAAAACTCATCCGGTGAAATAAATAAGCAGATTGATTTCTACTAACTTTACGATCTTTCAGGTAGTACGAACGGAAAAACAAATTCTGAGGTCGCGTGGATTTTCAGCTATAATATTTAGTTCGAATGCTCAAAATTAATGAAGAGTTTTAATTCTGAAAAAAATAATAAGAAGAAATAGTTTTGACATGCAATTAAAAAAAGAATAATTGACTAAACATTTTTCGAAATTCGGGCTGTACTAAACCACTTAAAAAAGTTAAACAAATTCAGATTGATAACATTTGAAACTTTAACCAAAATTAAAATCCCAACTAAACTCAAGATAAAACATTAATATTAATTCTAAATTTCGATTTTTCTTCGACAATTTTATTTTAAATTCATTAAAAGTTTTATTTCTAAACTATTTTAACGCAACTATTTTCTTTTATTTAGAATTTACACAACTATTTTTTAATCTATAGGTACAGAACTCTCTTGAGTTAATGAACTATTTTTTCATTGTCTAAATGACAAAAAGATTAATCAAAAACTTAATTATCATTTAAATTAATGAACTTAAATTCTGAGCTATTTCAGCTCGGCGATTCGTTTTTAGAACCCACTCAATTTCTAAAAATCAACTATTTTCTATTTCATATATTTAGGACTCTGTAAATTTAATGAAACATTTTAGATCAACCAATATTTTGAATTGTAAACAATTTTCAGCCGACTATTTTTTTGTTATTCAATCGTATGAAAAATATGCTGGAATATTCATCAAGGGGACAATGTTCATTCGTTTCGTAAAGTTTGATGGTTTATTTATAATTTTCCAATCGCGATCGTGGAATCTGTCGAATGATTTGGCAATTATAAATGGAACGATTCCAAGGTAGATGCGAGCCAATTCGAACGTAATCGATTGGATCAGCGTGAAACGATGAAACCAGAGACTGGAGTATAGGAATAAACGTTCAATACTGGATAGCCATGGTTGCTTATGAACGCGACAAACTCCTAGACTTGACCGGTGGATTATTGATTATTTTAAGCGAGTAGGCTCGGACGTTTTACCACCACTTGGGTAGCCATGTGGCTCTTTACCAAGACGCTACACACGGTCACCCGCGCTTTAACGTGCAAAACGCGATCGGGATATGCCCGGGTTTTCCACGTTATACGAACACTCGCGTCGTTGCAAACGCACATATACTCACACACACACCGCCATATATAGTTAAGGGGAGGTTAAGAACCTCACGTTTCGTTGACTATACCATACGTTTTCGATCGTGAAACGAAGCACGAACATGAGTTGCGAGTAGCCGACTCTCGAGTCGGCTACTCGCAATTTCACCCCTGAGTTTCTACCGTATTTCCATATACAGAGTGACAGCCATAAGGACGTATGTCTTGGAGAGCTCGGTGCAAAGATTTTTAAGCTGTGATTCCTAAAACGTTCAATCCTTTTTCAAACCTTACTCTAAAAACAATACACCCCTTTATTGTCGTCAGTGAAATACGAAAGAAAGAATTCGGAGTTTTTGAAATATTCGGAATTTTGGAAAAATTCGGAGTTCTGGAAATATTCGGAATTTTGGAAGTATTCGAAATTTTGGAAATACTCGGAATTTTTCAAAAATTCGTAATTCGATTTTTAAGTTTAGCGATTTGAAAACAATGGGTACGAAATTCAAGAAAATGTCTGAAAATGGAATTCCTCTACAATTTTATATATTCTCAACTGATTTAACTCAACTATCTATTTTTCGAATTTACTGAACTATTTTCTATTCCATAAGTTTAAAACTATGTTAATGTATATAAATACTTTTAATTTATTCTAATTTTGAAGTGTAAACAACTTTTGATCGACCATTTTTTGTTTATTTAATAATAACGAAAATATTCTGCCCTATTTGTCAAAATAATTTTATATTTTTTTCCTAATCCTGAAACTCTTGAGTCGAACCGTGATTTTGCGAAAAAGTTTCTTCCCTCGAAATGGATGTTTGAGTGCGGATACTTTTCTTTTTTTTCAGCTACATAATTTTTTATCATTACTTTTATCAATGAAATTCTGTATTTTTTTCCTCTTCGTCGAGGATTTAAACAAATATTAATAAAAATACGTCCTCAGTGTTCACCTGAAAAATCAAGTGGTTTGGACAAAGAAATCTTAGTTAAATTTAATTGGACTGACAGCTAGAAGTTAATGATATTGATAAATGCGCAACCCTCAAACAAGGAAGAACTCTAACCATCGAAACTTGCCATTCGTGCATTTCGAACTATCTACTGGGGCGGGACCGACACTAAGTTTATCACGTGGAATATTTATAACCAAAGTTACCCTCGACTTCAACTCTATTGAAATCCTATCAATGGCAAATCTTTATATTAATCATAATCAACTACACAGTGCCATTCTCAACAGCCTAAATTATACTGTACACTCTAGACTATCTTCCTGTGAATAATTCATCGTCATCGATTAAAGAGTTTTCAAGCTGCAAACGCATCAACGTATAGATAGACATTAACGAGAAAAAAACGGGAAAAAATTAAAAAAGGGGTTTTTTTCTAGTTATCATAAGAAAATTGTAAAGAAAATAATCAGAAAAATGCAGAATCGAAAATGATACAAGAATCACTAAACAATTTTTTTTATATGTACAAGTGGAATCCAAAAACAGGAAAACAAGAAAATCTCAAAAGGTCCAAAATTTGCTCTAAAAAGAATTTACGACTTTTTTTACACGATTTTTTCCAAGCAATTTCGATAAACATTTTTTAAAAATTAACCTTTATTCTCAATAAGAATTTAAGAATATTTCCAAACATATCTCAAGACTCCTGACGTAAGCACTTTAAAAAAATTCCAAAATATTTTCGAGATATTTTTGGAAAATATTCCTGGCCTAATCCCAAAAAATTCCAACAATATTTACGAGAACCCGCCAATAATTCTGCCGAGAAAAAATCGACGCGAAAATCCAAGGAGACTATTATGAAAGAATAAAAAAAAAGAGAAAAATCGAAAATCAAAGTACCTGGGCACTGGGACGAGAAGTCATTCGAGTTCTGAATTTGGTATGCGTTCGCTTGAACAGCATGATGACGTTTATTCACCTCGTTCTCTTCCTCCTCGATGGCGTTCTTATCACTGGAAAAAAAACCCCACAAATCGTCCAATAATTTCTTCAGTCCGATAGCTTCGTCGATTTGATTCAAGGTCTAAGTTCAATCGATTTCATTAAATTTCCAGTACAAATAATGTGGAAAAAACGAAAAAAGATGAAGTTCCACCCTCGCGCTCGAAATCGTATTTTCTATAGTGCCTAATCGATTCAAATTGATAATTGACAACTGACGAACGTACATCGCTTCTGTACTTTTATTGGGTCTCAGAGTGATGACCGGAGTATTAATGACGGGCTGAACTTCGTTGACGATCGATATACATTCGATGTCCTTTTCATCAGCACCGATAGCTCGTCTGCATCGAAAAACGCAAGGGCAACATCGCAAAACCGTACCGACGATTCTCTTCCGGTATTCGCGGTCACCGCACCCGATACTGGCCTCGGTAGCTTTCCCGTCGCTCGGTACCACCGGCCAGACGCAATATTTGAAAATCATTTTAACTCCCGCACTCCCACTCACGGATTTTTCACAAACCACAAATAAATATATATTCTCATCTGGAGAAACGTTCATCGAATTTTTCGAGTCCGATTCGGGAGCGAAAAATTTTCTCGGGTGATTTGAATCAAAATGAGTCCCTTGGCTCGGAATATAGGAAAAGTGGGAGATAATGCCATGAGTGAATGTTACAGGGGATGGTGGAGGCTCATGATTCGCAAAATCCTCGTCGAATGCGCCACAGGTGTTGGCTTTGTACGAGGATTCCCCCCCCCCCCCCTCTTCCGATTCTCGGATAAGCTCCAAACAAATTTAAATTCGGTTGTTGTCGATTCCAACACTTTTACCCAACGACCGATTCACGCAGACGATAATAAACAAGGGAGACATACGAATACAAGGAAAGTTCAAATGTTTTTCAAAAGAACGAAAAACAAAAACACTCTTGTCGAATTGAAAAGTTATGGAAGTATGAAGCTTGTTGAGTGTAAAAAAATTCAATGAGGGTTGTGTATTTATGATTGATATTAGCAGCGATCTCTCATTTCGTGGAACTTTCGAGCTCAAGAGTATCAAGTAGACAAGTCCTTTCTTAG
Source organism: Ophioninae sp. B BG-2022a (assembly GCA_030522765.1). NCBI lineage: Eukaryota > Metazoa > Arthropoda > Insecta > Hymenoptera > Ichneumonidae > Ophioninae sp. B BG-2022a. The sequence continues at coordinate 4,139 of JAPYZJ010004239.1, read as the reverse complement.
AACCACCATCCGAATGAAAATTGATCGGTATTTCGATTAATTAGGTTTCCTAGGTTTTTTTTCATCTCCACCTAACTGGAATGTTAAGTAAAAATTTGATTATGTTTGGAAAATTTGAGGCTCCTTTTGTCATTTTTTGAGCCATCGTATTTCAAATAAACTTGACACGTGGAATCTCTTAAATTGTCTTCATAACATGGGGGACAACATTTTTTTAAGTTTAATGGGATTTGTATGTTTCTTTCAGATCGATTAGTTTGCTAAATCCGCTATCATTTCGATGACAACTATTTGTTACTTCGTTACTTTTTGAAACGTGACCAAAAAGTGCAAAATATTTGGATCCTTATAATAGGATCCAAATCAATTTGTGAATATTATAGGATCCATTTTTATGTCAATTTTAAACGTGTGAACTTCCATCTCATGAATACAAATTCGCCAATCATTTTTCAAAACCATGAATTCTCGGCGAAAATCACTAAAAGTATTAAAAAAAAAGAACGTTTTCGGAGTTCACGCCTTGTAATATTTAATTTCCGGCGACGCAGCACACATTCATAATTATTGTTAAATTTCCCATGGGAACGTTCTTCGAAAACGTGTTTCGAAAGACGAAAAGTTAGAAAAATATCACTCGTTTGTTCACTTTTCCAAAACCGTTAACATAAAAAAAATTCAAATCAACCGTAAATTCGATTTTTCGTGTTTTATTGTGGTTTAAACTGAACGGAAGCGTTTGAGGAACAAATATCGATAGATTTTTGTATCTTCGAAATTTAGGGATTTCCGATCGACATCGATGGCGATTTTTTATTTCGAGAAGCTTCCGAGCTGGTGCGTCGTGTCGAGTAGAAAAGTCCTTTCGCGATCAGACACGATACGAGTCGCGCTTAGCCTCTGCGCAGTTGAACAGCCGGAGCGGAGGATATTTTCGAAAAAGAAAACAAAAACGAACGTACACATCCGATATTTATATTTATACGGGCGATCGATCAAGCGTGAAAAGGGCGAATTTCTATCAAAATTTCATGGAAATTTTCGTTTGATTTTTTTGGTTTTTTTCTTCATTTTTTAACATAGCAAACGGACAAAAGGCTGCTTTTGTTTCCTCACTGGTGGAATATGTACGACTTGTTACTGGAGGAATACACGCACGACTGGCCAGCCCGCATTGAACGATGAAACGTGTAGAGCCTCATCGCGACGCTGACCACCGGTTAAATCCACACCCTCGGTACGACTCTCCCTCTCGTTCACCTTTACACTTGCTACAGTACATGTCACTCTATACACCAATCTCGAGCAAGTTCTTTTTCTCCTCCCACTCGACGACACCCTCTCCCCCTGCCACCACTCGTAGCTTACTACCACTGTCATTTCAAGTTATTATTTTTATTATCATATTTTTAGATTTTTATTACCATATGATATTGTTGTTACATTATTTATAGAGAGGTTATTTTATTTTATTTTACTATTATTAATTATTAATATTTGTGTCAGATTAGTTATTTAATTATGTTATTACACAGACGACCAAATCGCTTTTTCTCTCTCGCCCTTCCTCTTTCTTTATCCTACAATGATTTGACGTACGAAAATATTGCTGGCAATAAACTTTGAAATCGTTGAAGAAAATGGGGTTTTATATGATCGAAGATATTTACAATTTTGAAAAATATTTTATCAGCTCATTCAAGAAAACTATTTGCGTACTTACATTTAAGTAATATTTATCGGCAATTTTCATGTCATTTCAATTTTTGCAAATTTTTTGAATGAGCATCCTTCCATATCGGTATTTCCATAATATATAGCGAATTATTAAATTTTGTTTATAAATTTTCAACCTTCATTTTTCATTCATACTTACCACTGATTTCAATAACTAATTTAATTAAAACTCATTACTTTTAAATGAATTTTCTCTCTCCATGATTTTTTTTTGCACATTTTCACTGCATTATTTTCTCGTCAACGTTCACCCTCCGTTTTTCAATAAACGTGCACTCTCGATATTATAAATGAAAATCATCAACCTTCATTTTTCAATTAATTTTGACCTCAATATGTTTGATTGACTTTTGCATTTTTCTTTAAAATTCATTTGCACGCTATAGTTTTTCGTTACTTTCTACCTTTTGTTGTTTTCTTCACTAAACCCTTCAGTACAGTCTCTTTCAATATTCATTACAATAATATGCACTCTTCATTTTTCACTAATTTCGATTGCCAATTTTGTTTATTCACATACACTCGTTGTTTTCGTTTTAAGATTTACGCTCATTCAACATTTTTCTAAACCATCAAACCCCCCTTCCTCCCCCCTCCAGCGCACACGAGGATGAACCCACGTGGCTGAAAAATAAAATTTAAAAAATTACTCATCAGAGTACGCGTGCGCGCGAAAAATGATTGACAGAAACCATCCATTTATCGGCGTAGAAAAAAAATCGACGCATCGGCGTCACGAGGGAAATATTCATGCGGGCTCCGGAAACACACACCCAGATGTACCGAAAAAAAAGTACAATGAAGAAAAAAAAGCCCTCTAAAAATAAAATAGACCAACATTCGGCCCGTGCGCGCATGAATTCGCAAATTGTTTTTGCTCGCACTCGTAAAATAAAAAAAAAGCTTGTCTCTTTCGAGCAGTCTATGCTGAAACAAACTATCGATAGAAACGATTTAACTCTGTTTACCGGATGTTACGTTTATCCAGCAACGATACTACCGTTACGCACTCCAACGAATATACGGGTGCAATAGACGGAAATAAAAAGAAGTTGCAGGTCATGGGAGTTCGAGGACTTTTGATTCGGCGTGCGAGGCATTGGAGAATCGAGCCCTTATTGTGATTCAAATCGATTATGCAAAAAAACCCAATAAAACTTAAACAAATCGATTATTCAAAAAACTTAAAAACTTCCGGGACAATTATATTCTTTGCTTTGAATAATGATGAGCAAGTGTTTGCAAATTCCAAAAAATGGGAAATCCTTGTTTGTATAATTAGAACTCGGTTTTATCAATTATGAAAGTTAGAATTTAACAGTTTTGCAACGTGTAAATATAATTATATTAATATACAGTGAACAATCCTGAATTGAGGTTTTTCATTTTTTCAACTTGTAATAATAACTACAATATTGAACGTAATAAACAAATTCGAATGATTTATTTTCCCAACTCGTAATAATGCCTATGGGGCATTCCACGCGAAGGGAACAAGTAAAAAAAGTCGATGTTTCCGATTTTAGTAATATTTGAGTAGGTATGTTATAGATATCCATACCCTTGAAAAGTAATGCCAATATTTTGGCAAAATAATACCTGGTTAAGGAGTTAAAGAAATTTGAAATTTTGCCTCATCTGTGGGCATGCAGTACCTACTTCAAAGTCGACTACCGAGTTATAAAATTATGGATGAAAATAATTTACCCACTGGATTCATTACTTCATTTAATAAGCTTTTTAATTGCATTTTTGAATATGGAAAACAAAAATTTTTTCTTTTTCAAAAATGCGGTTTTATTTTTTAACTTTGATTTTAACAAAGTTTAACCAACGCGATTTTTTTTTCCGAAAATGGGTAATATTGTATAGAATATCCTTGCTAAGTTTTATAATGGGTGTGAAAGTGGATTAGAAGCTAGACTAGAAACACTGCCGACGTGCGGCGCTCCCGCTCCGCGCCGAACCGCGAGCGTACGTTTTCTATGCTCGTTCAACAAAACAGCGTGTTTTTAAAAAGCAGATTTGAATCGACAGCGACAATATCAGGAACAAAAAAATTTCGTGCTTTCATTCCTACTACTGAAGGTATTCTGATAAAACGCACGAGTAATAGTGAAGCATTTAAATATTTACAAAAATTTGTAAATATTTACAAATTTTTACAATTCTCTATTTTTACAATTTGAAATTTACAAATTACAATTTACAAATTACAAATTTACAATTTACAAATTTACAAATTTACAATTTACAAAATTACAATTTACAAATTTACAATTTACAATTTACAAATTTACAACTTACAAATTTACAATTTACAAATTTACAATTTACAAATTTACAATTTACAAATTTACAATTTACAAATTTACAATTTACAAATTTACAATTTACAAATT
>JAPYZJ010004238.1:0-29617 GCA_030522765.1 Ophioninae sp. B BG-2022a | reverse complement strand
TCAGCCAAAAATCGAAAAATCATCGGATTTCAATAAATAAAAAAGAATTTTGAAGAGAAAATCATAACGAAGAGATTAAGCACAGAGTGGAGTGCCAAACCCTACAGGAAAAAAAGTTATCGATGATTTAGTGGAAAAACTTTTTTTCCCCAAAAATCCAAAAAATTTTGGATTTTTAATATTTTTTTATTAGTCCATTTCGATGTAATTTTATCTCCTGAGCACGACTCTACCATTAATTTCTCGCAAAACCCAAAATTTCCATGAAAAAATCTTATTTTTATAAGTTTTTATCACAATTTTTTCATAGAAATTGTAGATTTTGAAAAATGATTTAATTATTAAATAAAATATATGAAATATTTTTTAAAAATAAATATCGGCTCTCTATGAAATTATTTTCGAAAAAAGGGTAATAAATAATCGTATCGAAGATCGATGAAAAATCGATTTTCCGTGTACTAAACGAAGCCTAAAGTGCAGTTTTTAAGCCAGATCGAATTACACGAATTAGTTTTTGAGTGCCGGGCGAAAAGCACCGGGCCCCGAGTGCCGTTTTTCGTTCGCCGAATTCACGAGGCATCAATTTCGGTGCCTCGACTTTGCCAAAGCATTCACGCAAATTCACGAATTATTGATGACCGGTGCGAGGGTCGAATATCACCTGTGCACATGTGTGGCCTGATGCATTTCGTGTATAATCGAGCCCCCCCTCTCTCTTGTTCTCTATTCATCCCCTTTGGGCTCTGATTCTCTCATCCCTCGGGAAAGCATGAGAGAGAGAGAGAGAGAGAGAGAGAGAGTGGGGTTTTATGGGGATTTTATGGGGATAGAGAGAGAGGGGGGGGGATAGATTGATTGATTGATAGGATATATTATATCTTAGCAGACTTCTGGGTAAAAAAGTACATGTGTAATTATAAAAATTAAATTAATAAAATAATATAAGAAAAATTAAGAAAATGAAATGAGAAAACTGAAATAAATTAAGGAAATATAATAATGAAATTAAATAATTAAGTAGGAGGTATAGGTTGACACCATTAACAAGAATTAAACTTAAATTAAGAGTACAATAAAAACACGATGAGTCAGTAATTTAATATAGCTTAAAGTAAAAATGAGAAAAAAATAGATAAGAATATTGAAGATTAATAAGAATGAGAATAAATCAGAACTTTAATCAGAGAGAGAGAATGATGATGATGATTTTTTTTTGCCCAGTCATAGACTTTCGAGCAAAAAAAAGAGATAATAACAAAAAACATAAAAAACTTGAATACTAGATTAACAGAATAAAGGTAAAAATAAAACAATAATAATAACGATAACAATAGTAATACAATTGTTATCGTTATTATTATTGTTTTATTTTTACCTTTAAAAAAGTAAAATTGTATTACTATTGTTATCGTTATTATTATTGTTTTATTTTTACCTTTATTCTGTTAATCTAGTATTTAAGGTTTTTATGTTTCATGTTACTATCTCTTTTTTTTGCTCGAAAGTCTATGACTGGGGCATAATAAAAAAAATCATCATTATCATTTTCTCTCTCTCTCTCTCTCTCTCTCTCTCTCTCTAGTTAAAGTTTGTAGTTAAAATTCTCTAGTTAAAATTGTATGTAGAGGGTAAATGAAAAGGATGATAATTACGAAAAACTAGGAGCTGAGAAACCAAACAAAAAAAAATAATTCGAAAACCATAATTATTTAATGGAGAAAAAATAATAAAATAATAATAAAGGAAAAGAAGAGAAAAGAGAGAGAAGAGAGAGAGAGAGAGAGAAGAGAGAGAGAGAGAGAGAGAGAGAGAGAGAGAGAGAGAGAGAGAGAGAGAGAGAGAGAGAGAGAGAGAGAGAGAACTTTTGTTTATGTGGAGCGTGGGACTTTATGGGGATTTGAGGGAGGGAGGGCGAGAACTTTCGTTTATGTAGAAAGAGGAAGTTTATGGGGATTTGAGGGAGGTAGAGACAGAGAGAGAGAGAGAGAGAGGGAGAGAGAGAGGAGAGAGAGAGAACCGCACCCTCCTCCCTCTCTCCCTCTCTCATTTTCTCTCTCTCTCTCTCTCTCTCCCTCTCTCTCCAGTATTACGAGACGAGGTACATGCTCTCTCGCAATATACCAGGTGGATATATATACATCGAATAGATCGCACTGTAGCGTATTTCCCTCGGCTGCCAGAGAATTACATAGTCCCATAGCTATAGATTGCTACCGTGGAGTACATACCAGTTTGCGTATATGCACATGGAACGTACGTACAGAAATCTTCGTATACTCGTGCCTCAATATTCGTGCAACTTAATTTTCGAGGACTTTTTATTCACGCAACGTTAATTATGGGGACAATATAATATTTTTCGCGGAGGGTTTATGAGAAATTGTTTTTTGTTTTGTTAGAAATTTTCTCTTTGCAACGGATCGTGGATTTTGAGGACGGAACGACCTCGAAACGACCTTTTCACGAATGTTTTTATTTTTTTATTTTTCGTTGTTTCGAGGACTATTGACCTTTCGAGGACGTTGAAAATTACGCTATCGGGAGTTCGGACAAAAATACGGAGGACTGTCCTCGAAGTTTTGTGTCCTCGAAATAAATGAGTGGAATATTGGTTTTAGGCAGGTGTGCGCGAATTCCACACCGCGCATGCGCGAATCGAGACTAGATCGGATAGAAGGAAGGGCTCGACCCGAGCCCTTTTCCCCATGATTCGCAAATTCCCCACTCGCCCTTTTGCCACCAGGAGGTCAATTAAATTTTGTCGCGTTTGGAAGGTGGGCGCGAAAAAGCCGAGTCGTCGCCCACGTGTGGCCCAACCAGTGGAAGCTCCTATCCCGACGAGCTTCTACTTAAACTGGAAAGCGAATTGCTCCAGTTAGAATTTCCAGAGTAACGGATTTTTCAATATTAATTTTTTTGTTATTTTCTAGTGATTTTGGGAGAAAAATAACGAATATAGGGTTTTCTAGGGATTTTCTATGGAAACTGGAATTTTAGAGAAAATTATTAAATAGTTTTGATTGTTCTATTAATTTTTGGGGAATTTTGGAGGAAAAAAAAGAAACATAGGGATTTTCATATTCCTAGGGTTTTTTAACCGATGTTGCGATTTTAAGTAAACTGAGTTTAAGTAAACATAAAATAACTAGAAAAATACAAAAGTATAGAATATTAAATAAAAAAAAATTGTTTACACTAAAAAAAATCATTTGCTCGCAAATTGGATCGTCATTTGTTAGATTTCGAGTTACGAACTTTGGGAAAGATATTGGAAAAGCTAGTGGGTTTTCTCTGAAGTCCGATGGTTCTCGATACATCTGATGTGTGCTCCAGTACAAGCGTGTGTGTTCTTCAGTGTGTGTGTGTGTGTGTCTGGATTTGTGTGTGTGTGTGCGTGTGAGCAGAATGTACTAGAAAACGGCGCCTGCGCAGTGGGGCTATGAGAGGACTCACCGACAGCCTCGCGTCTATAGAAACTCGCTTCTATGCGCTATATTTCTCTCTCTCTCTCTCTTTCTCTCTCTCTCTCTCTTGATTTCTCTCTGTCTCTTTATATAGAATAAAAAAAGGAAAAAAGAGTAAGAGACTGAAATAAAGAGAGAAAGGTTCTCACACTGTCCCTCTCTCTCTTTCTCTCTTTCTCTCCCTCTCTCTCTCTCTCTCTCTCTCTCCCTCTCTCCCTCTCTCTCCCTCTCTCTCCCTCTCTTTCCGGGTAAAATAAAAGACAAAAAAGGAGTAAGAGACGGCAATATAGAGAGAAAGGTTCTCACTTCCTCTCTTTCCCTCTCCCTCTGTCTTTCTCTCCCTCCCTCTCTCTTTCTCCCTCTCTCTCTTTCTCTCTCTCTGGACTGAATAAAAGAGGGAAACGAGGAAAGAGATGGAAATATAGAGGGAAAAGTTCTCGTCTCTTTCCCTCTCTCTCTCTCTCTCTCTCTCTCTCTCTCTCTCTCTCTGTTTTTCTCTTTCTCTTTTTAGCTCTTTCTCTACTCACCATGGACCTAGAAAGCAGAAAGCAAGACGACGACGATACCAACGAGAGCAAACTGTAGAGAAAAGAATTCTCTCTCTCTCTCTCCCTCTTTCACTCTTGTCTTTCCCTATCCCTATAACTTGCAAGAAAGAAAGATAGAATTCCCTCTCTCTCTCTTTCTCTCTCTATGAACATGAAACCCAACGGTATCTGCTCACATAAAACCCAGAGAGAGAAAGAGAGAGAGAGGAAGAGAGAGAGAGAAAAATTTACGCTTTGATCTCTCCCATACCCCTCTCCCTCACCTCTCTCCGGAGACTGCTAGTACACATTTTCCCTCTTTGTTTTACACTCATCTCGACCATCTTTCTCCTCTCTCTTTTTTTTTGCACATTCCTCCACCCTCCCCCTTTCCCTCCGTTCTTAACGCCATTTTTACTCGTTACTTCCGTTCGGAATAAAAAAAAGACGTAACTCATCGAAAAACCTCGATTATACTACAAGCTCTATCAATCGATCGATTAATTAATTAATTAATTAATTACTCAAAGTGGCCAAAGTAGAAAATAGCGTGAAAAAAATATTTCGAGATTTTAGTCAAACCGGAAGTCGAGCCGGAAGCATGTGGAAGAATTCTCGACGAGGCTTTTTTTGAGACCTTTGAGGTTTTTACGACTCCCCCCCCCCCCTTGAGGAATCGAAGATTACGAATAGTCCTGAAAGCTGAGAAAACTGGAAAATCTTTCGAAATTGCGAATAAGTTTCTCGGATCAATTCTAAGGATGAAGATGTCTGCGAGGATACTTTGAGTTTGGATATGAGATGGAAGGGTTGAGAGGGATCAAGGAAGACAAAAGATGAAGGGATCCGGCGCCGAGTTCCTTCGGTATACACATCCACGTGGTGATGTGGCCAAGAGGGCAAAGGAACGAAATTGCACTGGGGTGAAATTGCAAGAGTCGAAATGTGACTTCTTTCTCCCTCTTTGTCGATCTTTCACTTTGCTACTTCGAGCAAAGAATATTTGAAAATCAGCAAAAAAATTCTTGTTGAAATTTATTGAAAAGAAAAGAAATCGTTTCGTCATTTATTTAGTTGGAAAAGTGTTTAAAAAATGAAATTTTTTTTTCGAAAGTTATTATAGAGAATAAAATATTTATTGGTTTATTTTGGTACTCTAAATATTTGTTTAATAATTGAATTCCTTTGGGGAGATATATTACTACAAATAGAGTATTTATTTATTATATTTATTTTGTGGAATTGAAATGGTGTCGATTGGTTCGTGACTCGATGAAACGTATGTTAATTAATTAATTTTTCATTGATAATATTATTGATTAATTTATTAACGACTGGATGCAAAATGATAAAATTGAAATTCAATATTTAATTAATTAATTAATTACTGGCTGGATTGAATGAAAAATAAATTCATTAGCTTATCAATAATCGATCGAATCAAATTAACAATAATATACTTATCTTCAAAACCAATCCATAATTTTCAAAATAACCAAATAATAGCAAATTACTTAATTTACTAATTAATGACTGAATATAATGAAAAATAAATTCATTAGCTTATCAATAATCGAAGGGATCAAATTAATAATAATATTTTTCAACGAAAATCCAAAATTGTCCAAATTACGTTTCTCAAAATCCCCAGACTAAAAAACTCCCCAATTACTTGAAAACCGAAATATCTCAGCTTACTCCCATCGCATTTTTTTTTTTGTGTTTTTTATTTTCGTTTCGTTTGTTTTCGAAATGTCGGAGAACGCGCAAGCCCCGTAAGCCGGCGATGCGATCGCAACGAAAAAACGCGTTGCGGCGTGTGGGTCCCTAGAGCGCGCAGGCGCTCTTTCCTCTCCTCGTATTTTAGTGCTGCCGCTTTTCCGTTCGTTGAACCGTTTCTGTTCTCCGCGTATACGCTCTCCCGCGTCTCTCGCGTTCTGCCTCGACATTTCCGTCCGGCAACGCAGGGAAAATCCAAAATGCATGGAAAAAAAAATCGGAGAGAAAATGCGAAAATTAAAAAAAAAAAATGAAACCAGCCAATACGTTGGAACGAAACAAAAAACCTCAAAAAACACAAAAAATAATAACAATAATAATGGTGATATTGGAGTATTTTATTAATAGTAATTTTATTTCTATGATTTAATTTAATTTTAGTAATTTTATTATTTAAGAGTAATTTTATTGTCAAGTATAAAAAGATGAATTAATCGAATATTAATAATAAAAGAATAAAATTATTGACTCTATGAAAATTAAAAATGCTCGAGAAAAATAAAGAGAGAAAGACAGAGAGAATGAGAAAAAACATTATTTAATAGAACGCTAAAACGAAACAAAAAATACATTTAATTTGTAAATAATAATTTATCATAAAATAAAAAAATCAACTATAATAAAATGATAAAAAGTAATAAAAGCTTTACAGAAATAATACTAATAATAATAATAATAATAATAATAATCACATTTTAAATATTTTCATCATATTTTCAATTTTCCATGTTCGAATAATATTAAAAAATTTTGTATATATTAATGACATACAGATAAATAAAATAAGCCCAAATTCCGCAATATATAAATAAATAAAAAATCGACACTCGGACAAATAAAAATAATTTGAAGAAATTAAAACAAAATTTATGAAAATGTTCACGTTCGTATAAATAAATATATATATATATTTTTTTTAGAGACTATGTGGCAGAGCATGGGAGAGAGATAGGGGTGGAAATAGAAGGAGAGCGATTGTTTCGACAGGTAGTGGGGTTGATCGCGTGCGCACGTTTCCGCGCGTTTCCATCGACTGGTTGGTGGTTGGGCGAGGGGGTTGAGGGGGATCAAGTCCAGTAGGGTTTGTGGGGGTAGCAGAAACATCCCTCCAGAATTGAGGAGCATATCGACGCCGGAGCGGGAGGACGCTGTTTCCTCGGTGGGCTTTCATTCCCTCGCGAGCCGGTGAACGGGTTAGACCGAGAGAAAACCGCGACGAGCCTAAACCACGAGAGAGAGATAAATCCTCCAACATACCCTTCCAAAAACGAAATACGAAAAAAAAAAAGCAAAAACTTTAGCGTCGGTTGAAAATTGTCGAAGGCGCTGAAAAAATCCCTTAAAATTTTCCCACGACTTCGTCATCGACGAAATTGGACCTCCAAAAAAAAAAAAACAAAATAGCTCTATCGACTTTGCAAAACCATCTAGTTATCGCGTTTGGGGTCGTTTGGGTTCGTTTGGGTCTCGTTTGGCCTTGGGAGAATTATTAACGGGAATATTCGTCGGGTTGACGGATTAAATTAAATTTTCGATCGAACGGTAACAAACGGAAAAACCAAAACGCTTATGTCGTCCTCCTCGTTCCCATTGTCGTTGTTGCTGTTGTTTTTCTCAATGCGACGACCGGCGAACCCACCGACGGGATATCCCGGCGTCGCGACGCCGACTACGTCACACGACCCTTCGAACGACGCTCTCTATTGTCGTGGAAAAAATGGGGGCTGGAGTTGCGAGACAACGTAAATCGGTGCGCGAGTTTTTCATTACGTACCTTTCGACGCGTATTGGGGCATTTTTTGTTTGGGTTTGATTTTCTTTTTTTTTTGCGATAGCCTATGAAGAACCGAAGTGACGGAGTTTTGGATTTTTGGGAGGGTGGCTATTCGCTAATATTGTATTTGAAAAAAAAAACTTTTTTTTAACAACGATTTATTGATGAGCTGAAGTGATGGATTTTTGGATTTTTGGGAGATCGCCAATTTGGCAAAATTGTATTTTGAATTTTTGTTTTTGTCGATCACTTATGGATAGACTGAGACGTGATGGATTTTTGGATTTTTGGGAGGTCGCCAATTTGGCAAAATTGCATTTTGAATTTTTGTTTTTGTCGATCACTTATGGATGGACTGAGAAGTGACGGATTTTTGGATTTTTGGAAGAGTGCCAATTCGGCAGAATATTAATTTTTTAAATTTTTTTCTCAACGATCTAAAAATGTTTACTTCGTATTTTGAATTTCTTGATTTTTTTCCACGAGCCAACAAGGTTCACTTCGTATTTTGATATTTTTTAAACCGCCGACTGATGACGATGCAACTTGACAAAATTTCCCATTTTTAGTTGGTTTTCCAATCGGGAAAAAAATTCTATTCCGATACTTCAATTAATTGACATTTTTTTTTATTCAGGCAATGTGATGAAATTTTGGATTTTGATTAGAAATTGCTTACTCCAAATTCCAATATTTTTCCAAACTTAACAAACTATAAATTTGTCATTTTTTTTAATGAGTAGGGCAGGTGAAATCGGTGAGGTTTTATAGTGTAGGACGTTTGGGTTTGTTTGGGTTTATTTTGGTTTAGAGACGTGCTCGTGGCTCCCTTCGAGCATCGTTGTGTCTCTCACTCACTCGGGGTCTCTTAGGCACACGGTGCGCGGTACGAGGTAGCGCGCGACTTATTGATCCTCCTACGTCCTCCTCCATGCTTATGATATTTTATACACAGCGAAGAAAAAGGAAAACATGACTTGGAAGGTAGCTAATAAGGGAGAAGAAAAGAGAGAGGGAGACAAAAAAACAGAGAGAAAAAAACTGATGAAAACATCATCCAGAAGCTTTTAAAAAAATGTCCCAATAAAATAAAACAGCCGATCGTGAAAAATCGGCGATTTAATTGATCGGTAATTTTGGTCGACAGAAAGAAGAAAATCGCGAGATGGAATCGTCTCCGTCCGAGGAAATACCCCGAGAGTCATCAATGATGATCCAGGAGGATGTCATTGCGTCCGAGTGTCCAAGGTCATCAGCCGATTTGCCGATTTTTGCGGTGCCAAGTGTTGAAGAAGAAGGACCTCGTGAGGAAGTCTCCAGAGTGGATTCTCCAGTGAAGTTGAATCAGTCGGAGTTCCCATATTTGGAGATAAATTCAAGGCCGATCCAGGATGAAGTCTTTGATCATCCATCGAGCTCGAGTCTTCCGGAATCGCAAGGATTCGACGAGGCATCGCCGATCGGAGCTTCTTCCGCGATCGGCAACTCATCCGGGGGGCCTGAAGACGACGGAGTGACTTACGACGAGACATTGTTCACCGACGTCGGCCGTTTTCCGGATTGTGAATTCGTGCCGTCCAGAAAACGGCAAAGTGCCGATTTCTTACCGATTTCCGCGGAGATAAAAAGAATCGGCGTTGAAATATCGGAGGAGCAAGCGAAGCAATTGAAGAACGACATTAGAAGGTTATCACCGGTTTTGGTGAGTCTTCGGGAACGCACACTCGGTGAAATATCGTTAACTTCGGATTCGGGACTCTTCGAGGATGGTGACCGGGGAAGTGAAAGGTGCGAGGAGAAATTAGCGGAGGTCCGATCATCGGAAGATTCGATGGGGCCGATCGCGCAGGAATCGGTTGAATCGTTGGAGCCGTTGGAGCCGTTGGTCTCCGAAAACAGTGCTTCTAGTGGTGAAGTGGTGTCGTCTTCGATTGCTGAAGACCCGGAACCGGCTAGGATCGAAAAAAGTTCCGCCGATTTCCCGAAAGTTACCGATCAGGACTTGCCGATTACGAGTCCAAGTGGTCCGACAACGCCGAGCCAACGATCCTCTGCTCAAAGGGAGCTGATGATCGTTTTGTCACGAATTGATCACGAAAGCTCGCCCGCAGGAGCGGCTAGAAGCGAAGTTACCGCCGATTCGGCGATCGGCACGGGATTCAGTGACGATAGAGAGACGCATCATCGTCAGGCTGTACCAGAGGTCGACGCGGTCACCAGTAATGTCGAAAAAGACGTCAGGACAAACGTTGATGAGTTGTCGGCCAAAGATCGGCAAGTTGACGCTGCCGATTCCAGCGTTATTCTCATCGGCAACGTTTGTCTGTCCCCAAAGTATCACGATAATGATCAGCTGCGACGAAAAAGCCCGAAAGTCGTGATCGAGAGGACCGTTCAGCGATCGGCAACGTCGATCGAAAAAGTGACGTCGCTGCGCAACGAGGAGAGTCTATTAGGGGTCAATTTGGACCGAGTACGGAGAAGCTTGGAGGACAGTTTGGACGATGATGACGACGAAGAAGATGACGCCTCCCTTACCGATCCGTTGGCCATCAATGAAGACACCTCCGCTAATCCGATTACCACTAGTGCCGATCCTACCGAATCTTTGGACCCTGAAACCGAAACCGGTTCCCTCATCGAACCCTCCAGTTCCACTTGCCCGGAAACCGATTCCCTCGTATCCGACGAAACACCCAGCGGAGATGCCATCACGAGACTCGAGCCTGAAAGACCGGAAGCCTTCACCGAAGACTCCGCCGAGAGTCTCGCCCTAGCCGGCGGCGCCAGGGATGAGGTTCGCTCCGACGGCAGTGATTCCGGTCTTGGAAGTGAAATACCCGGGGATCCTGGAACTGCTCCAGCTCCAGAAAGCGATTCCGAGACTTCTTTCCTAGATCGCATACCCGACGACATTCTTTCCGAAAAAGACAAAGGTTCGTTCAAATCCATTTTCAATCTTGAAGAATCGCCAGATCTTTATTTCCTGTCACACCTCACTGGTCTACTAGAACAATCACCAAGATAGATCCAATAAAGCTGAACTGGTCCATTAGGTCCAATAAAGCTTCAACTGGTCAGATGTCCAGTTCTCCAAGGAATTACTAAGCAAATCCTAATTCACAGAAGCCCAAAACAGTTCGCCATCTAAACACACCCTAATAAACGACTTCTGAGCAAAACCAAACCCAAACAAGGCCAAAGTACTTTTCCACACTTCGTTTTCCATTTTCATCGTCAACTGACCATCCAGCTTTCCAAACCTCCGAGAGACTCCAAATCCCAGGAAGTCCAAAGAACTTTTCCATCTACAGTTGATGCAGTAGTCTTTTCCCTCTCACTCTTCAGTGACATCTGAATCAGAATACAACCGTCACTATATTCCCGCGAAAGCCTTGCATCGATCGACCGAGGTCGCGTATCGATTATGAGAAAGCCACGGATACGTTGAGGTAAGCTGAGCCGTTGGGAAGCAACGGAGCCTCAGTTCGAGTACAATAACGACGTCGAAACGAACCTTGACAACGCTAGAGTTCTTTATACTTGCCATCATCATTATTATTATCGCAATAATATTTCGCTCGGGGTTTGAGGTTACGCTGGTATTGCCCACAGCAGTCAATCCATTGGAGGCCTTCGTACCGGATCCCGGAACATCTGGAATCCAGCAGCAGCAAGAGCAGGAGCAGCACCAAGAAGTCCATCATCATCATCTTCATCATCAGCAGCCGGAACAACCTCAGCAATTGCCACTGCCGAGATTTCCAAATCCACCGAAGAGCAGCCTCAAGAGAAGGCTGACTGATTGCATGGAGGGTGAACCGAGCCCGAAGAGGATCAACACTGATGAACCAGTCAGGAAGAAACGCAACATCCAATTCGACGCCGTTACCGTTTATTACTTCCCACGAGCTCAGGGCTTCACTTGTGTACCTTCGCAGGTGAGCCAAACTCGATTGCTTGATAGGGCCATCCTAGAATGTTGATCAGTCGCGACTGCTAAGATATCTTCAACACTTTTGAGTCTTTTGCACATAATGGTGGTTTCCAATATCTCCAATATTAGCGTCTTTCAGTTTCACCTTTTTTGTTATGAATCCCTATTTCTCATATCATCCTCCAATATTAGCCATTGGCTCCAGAATGTTCACAATTTCACTCGAAACATTCCTCGATCCCGCAGGGTGGCAGTACCCTAGGAATGAGCGCAACGCACACCCACGCGGAGAGATTCTCTCTGACGGAGCACGCAGCCGAGCAGAGGAGGCTTCATCGAGCAAGATTGGCCCAGTTGAGGTCCGAAAGGGCGGCCAATTGCGGCACCGAGGCAGCCTCCAGCTCGGAGGATCCTAGTGACGACACGGATGAGGAACCGAGTGACGCGGAAGAGCTGGATATCGATAGCTACTACTTTCTACAGCCGGTTCCAACGTGGCAGCGAAGGGCTCTGCTGAGAGCTGCTGGAGTCAGGAGGATAGACGCCGTCGAGAAAGACGACTGTCGTGACATAAGGGCGAGCAGGGAACATTGCGGATGCGGCTGTAAGGGCTATTGCGATCCTGAGAGCTGTCCTTGCTCGAGGGCGAACGTCAAGTGTCAGGTGAGTTCTTTTGATGGTAGATCGTATTTGGGTGGTGGAGGTTTGGTCTAAATCGCCTCTGGATGCTGGAGGTTGGTCTAGATCATTCATAAATATTGGAGGTTTGGTCTAAATCGCCTCTGGGTGTTGGAGGTTGGTCTAGATCATTCATAAATATTGGAGGTTTGGTCTAAATCGCCTCTGGGTGTTGGAGATTGGTCTAGATCGCTACTGGATACTAGAGGTTTGGTCTAAATCGCCTCTGGTTGCTGGAGATTGGTGTAGATCGCTCCTGGATACTGGAGGTTTGGTCTAAATCACATCTGGATGTTGGAAGTTCGATTTGGACCACCTCCGGATGTTGTAGATTGGTCTAGATCACTTCTGGATTATTCTATCTGGATCTTGGTAGCCTGAAGAGACCGACGATAAGACAATTATCCTGCCAATGTTTCTAGATCATCACTAATTCCTAAAATTTGTCCGACAGGTTGATCGCGCCGGTTTCCCGTGCGGTTGTTCTCGAGACGGTTGCGCCAACAGTTCCGGCCGTATAGAATTCAACCCGGTGCGTGTTCGGACGCATTTCATTCATACCCTGATGCGTCTACAGTTGGAGAAGAAGCAGCGGGACGAGGAGCGAACGGAGCACGATCTCCTGATGAACAATCCGGTTGGACGTGGTCCATTGAGGGAAGTACCAGGCCTGATGGCGAGTCCAATGAGCCAAATGGAGCATCCAAGCGTGATAACTGGTGACCCTGTGTCCTGCGTGAACGCGAATGGGTTTACGACTTTGCACTATGACTCGCACGATCAGGCACCTTCGTCGAGTTGCACATCCGGTATTGTTCATCCCGTTAGGGAAGACAGTTTGGATCTTTACGCGATAAGAGACGACTGCTATCCACCTGCTGACGAAACGGACAACGGTTCATCAGCTAGAAAGCTACATCCTGAGTTTGGACAAGCTTTCCAAGCTTTTCCTGGACAACAGCCGGCGGTGAACTTTCCCCAAAGTGCTTATCAGGACTATCAAGGCTATCAGGCGCTAGCCTCGACTTCCAGGTCGCAATATCAACCGCAGTTCCAAACTGTCCAACCTGCCAACCCAAACTTCACTCATTATACGTACGGGCAAGACGCCAGCTTGATGCAACCGGCTTGCCAACCCCATCAACCGGTAACCAATCATCACTCCAGCTCCGTTTACGAAACTGGCTTCCCTCAGGACGACCCAAACACCGGCCCTCAGCAGCACTACACCAATCTCAATTCTGTTCAACCCATCAACGCTGTGGTCCAACAAATGGGCAAACTCGAACCGTTCTCCGAACTACTGGCTGGTAGATACTCGTACTACGAGCCTGAACCACAACCACTTCCGGTTGCCACTTATCACAATAGCCCAACTAACAAACTCGAAACCGATAAGATACCGGATGACGAACGACAAACGGACACCGGAAATGACGACTGCGATGAGAACTTTGGCGAGATCATCAAGAAATCCATGGTCGAAACTGTTTCGGCTTGAATCGCTGGTCTTTACGACGCCGGAAGTCACACAAGAATCACAGACACAATCTATCAATGTGGAGGCAGAGGTACCTGATCGTCATAAGCTCTCTTGGTCGTTTCGATATCCGAAAGTTCAAGTTTTTGAGGTTAGGAACTGGAATGGGTACTTGGATGACCCAATAGACTTCCGGAAACCCAAACAAACCCATCCTTTTTCTACCTGACCAAAGAGACCTCTTTAACCCTTCGTAAATATTACAAAATTTTTTCCGGCCGATTTGAGAGGTCTTTTCGAGGTTAACTCGGAGACCAAAATGGCCGACTTCGAGGAATATTCGGGGATCGAAACGGAGAGCGAAAATAATCGTGGTGGTACTCTCGAAAAAGGACACTTCCTCGATCGCAATAATGGTGCGAAATCGAATTCGAATTTTCGAAGCGAAAACAAAAAAATGGACACTTTCGTACGAGATTTTGTTCAACGAGGTTGTGACCGAGAAACAACAATGGGATCAGCTTAGAATGCAGTTTATAATACATAAATTTAATACTTCGGGAAAACGAACAAATATAAATAAATATTAAAATTGAACGTAGGTACGTGGTACGCGGATAGTTTGTTTGCACAAAAATTGAGGAGTGCTGCGAACTTTTTGTTATTTTTTTTCGTCACTTTTCGACGAAGCCGAAAAAATTTTTCAACCACGAAAAAAAGGCGAATGACACTTTTTTTTTCCCATTTTCAAAATAATCGACGACTTTATTTTTCCAAAAAAAGAAATTGTCACGATAAAAAAGTTTTCTTCTTTACCAACGGTCGACGAAAACTTCGCGACGTTCCTCGATTTTTCCAATTTTCCATTTTTCTTTTTCGCTCGATGCTGAGCCTCAGAGACTTTCGTAATAGTGGCACGAGGATTAAAGGAAAAATCGAAGATGAAAAATAACCCGGCGTATCGCGAACAACTGTATAAACGTAAAAATAAAAAAAGGAGCGATTCGGAGTTGTGGATGAACGATGTTAAATTTAAAAAACGAAAAAAATTCAAACCTAAAATAAAAGCGAAATAAAATAAAAATAAAAATAACGAGAAAAAAAGAGGACACGAATACACGTACACATAAAAAAGTAAAAGAAATCAGACACACATACACACGCACACGTGACACACTTCTATGCGTGACAATTCAATTATTTACGATTAAATGCGAGGAACGCCTCCTTACGTAAACGAACGAATTAAATAAACAAAAAAATAAATAAATAGATAAATAAATATACGCTCATATATATTTATCTATTTATTCATAAATGAAAAATATATATATATATATAAACTCACATGTATGTAACTAAGTTTTAGATTATTTGAGTAAAAAAGAAAAAAAAAAGAAACAATGGAAAAAAAAAGAATCAAGCAAGACACAATAGTTGATAGTGTTTTATTAAATGTTGTGAAAAAGTCTCTCTTGTCTAAAAAAAAAACAAAAAAAAAAACAAAAATCCAAATGTACTCCTGATTGTCAAAATTCCAGTCCAAAAATCCTCTCTTCTCTCAATTTACAGCCTGCAGAAAACTGGATCGAATATACAGATGGCGCTGGAGAATCTCCCCCCCTCCCTCTTTTCGTAGTTTCTCTCGCGATCGTTTCAGTTGCGAGATGGCAGCAGGTGTCATCGCCACTCTCTTTCTCTTCCTTTCCATCAGGTACTGTTCAGGTAAAAGAAGGATAGAATTCTTACCTGGAAATTTCACGGTGCCCCTCTTGGTGGCTGAAAGAGGAGGTTCGCCACCCTGAGGAATACCAACTGTCACGCTTCAAACCTCCCCCCTTTTTCCCTCTTTCTCCGTATTCTACTCTTTCTCCGTATTCTATTTTTTTTTTTTTTTGTTAATTTACACTTTTATTTTCCCGAAAGTTTTACCGGAGCATAGAACATTGTGACGTCATCATGTTAGAAGCCCATCTTTATTTTTTGTTTTTTTAGGTTATTTACACCTGTAGGCGCCCGAAAGTCTGTAATGGAGCATAATACAGTCTAACTCTCCCTCCCCCTCATTTTTACTCTTCCCCTCCCCTCCCCTCCGCTCCCTCTCCCCTCTTCGTCTCTTTCTTTTCGGTCGTGGTGGGGCGTTATGGAAGGAATGGAAGGTGAGGCGAAACGAGAGGGTCTGCGAGGTTGTACGGAGAGGCTCGAGTGTGGCAACCGATCGGTACAAGCTGGACTCGAATACCGATGAAAACCGATGGAAGTTCGCGGCCGTACGTGAGCCCGAGAACGAGAGGTTGCTCTCTTCCTCCTTCTCCTCGTCGTCGTTCTCCTCCTCGTCGTCGACGTCGTCCCGTTCGCTCAAGGCTCTCCTCGGAAATATCCCCTCACGATTGTTAACGTTTACTCAATTCGCGTGCCTCCGAGACGACGCGCGAGTCGCGTGTATCGTACCCGTACGGTCTTCAACCGATTTTGTTTTTTCTACGAACGATTACGATTACCAGTGAACGAATTCTAGGGTTATTTTGGTTTTTGGATTTTTTCGTATTTGGGTTTGTTTGGGTTTGTTTGGGTTGAAACGTTTCGACGATTTTTCTTTTTTACGACGAATCGAATGTTAGTGTGTCCACGAACGAGATCGGTTCTTGACATCCGGCAAGCTGCCTCACACGTTTTCCTACGGCTCTCCATTAGACGACGATTTTTTGCTCCACGAGAATATCGAAGATCGGCAAGAAAGGGAATCCAGGAATCGAAGATCGGTGATTAATAAAATGGTGTTGGAGAATCGGTAAGCGAGGAGATTCGGAATTTGAAAGAAATCGGGTGTTAAGGATACGTGGAAGAAAATCGACGAGGAGCGGAATCGAAAAATTGAGATTGGTAAGCAGATATATCGAAGAAAATCGAGAAGGAGGAAGTTAAATATCAGTGAAAATCGGCAAGAAGATGGAATCGAAAAATCGGTAAAAATCGGCAAAGAGAAGAATTGAAAAATCGGCAAGAAGAAGAAAACAAATCGGAATAAAATCGGTAAGAAAAGGATTTAAAAAATCGAAATAAAATCGGCAACGAGAGGAACAAAAAAATCGGCATAAAATCGGTATCGAGAGGAATTAAAAAATCGGAGAAACCCGGAACGAATCCCGTATTGAAAAATCGTAATAAAATCGGCGAGTGATAAATAAATCGGATAAAATCGGCAAGAAGAAGAGGAAGGAAAAAATCGAAGAAAATCGGCAAGAGGAAGAGGAAGAAAAATATCGAGAAGAAACGATACGTTGATTGTGGGTTTGTGCGGGAAGCAACAGATGACAGGTGTTACGGTATGCCGATGGCCTCTCCGGTACCGTGCGCTCTCCATCCGTGACACCGTACACGAGCGACCTCCCGCTCAACTTTTCCAAATTCCCCGATTTACGACACTCCGTGTTACTCGCCGGGCGAAATCGTTTCGACAAACGTTTCATTAACTTTTTCTTATTTTTTTTTCCGCTCGATTCTGTGCCTCGAGAAATGTGACTTTTGGATCGTGGTTCTTGTTTACGTTCAATATTTTTTTTTGCCTCGAGTTGTTTGTGAGTTTGTAGTTTTTTTTTTTTCGTTGGCTCTTTTTTTTTCGCGAGACGAGGAGAACGAAGGATACCCACTGCCATGAAGAATAAGTGTGACGAGAGCAGCAGCGAGGGGATTCGTGATTGCGGGCTATGAGCGCTGAAAATGGAGACGACTCCTTGGTAAGCTATTTTATTCCTTGCGAAAATATAATAATTATTATATACATATATATATTTTTTTCAATTATAATTAATGAAGAATTTTTTAATTAATAATGCATCCAAACGAAAATAATGACCTTCATATGTTCGAATTGTTTTCACTAAATTCTATAAAAATAATAATCTATATTATTATTATACTACAGTATAATAACATGTATATAATAATTCTTATTATTATTTTTATTATTATTAAAACCATATGTTATTTTTTAATTGATTAATTTCCTTTTTTTAATATAAAAACATTTTTTGTTTATAATTCAACGCTGTCAAAAATAATAAGAAGACTAAGATCAATAATGAGAATACGAAAAAATACGTAGAACGACAAAATAGTATCAACAATTATGATAAGAATAAATAAAGTAATATTATAACACGAATTAACAACTATATATTATTTTATACAATTATATTTATTTATTATTTGATATTACAACATAATATAATATCAAATAATTAATTATATATGTATAACTATTCAAACATTATATTATTTATTACATTTGAGTGTACCCTTTTCCAACAAAACCAGAACAAATGAAAATATTATTAAAAAAAATACTTTAATTAATAAAAAAAAAGGTTTCCAATTTTCCATCGATTTTTTTAACGATGCGAGGCTTTTTGGATTCGTTGTTGTTTTTACGTTGTTCAATTCATTGGGATTGTACGAAGTTTATCGGCGCGGAATTGAGGAGGAAAAAAATTGGGCCACATGAAACGAGAGAATGGAAAGAAGGCGGTGGTGAGGCAAATTTTTTTTTTTTCTTTTTTTTTTCTACCCGCCTCAACGAACTCGCCAGCTGACATGTCCTGGCACTAAACCACGAAGCCACATATACCACACCTCGTACGGATCGTACTGTACGCGGTTTACAGTCTCGCTGCATGTAAACCGACAAATACAAACTGTACACATTTCCATTCAATCGGGCGCCCAACACGCTTTCGTTTTTTCTTTCCGTAATCTCTCTTTCTTTCTCTCTCTTTCTCCCCTCTCTCCTCTCTCTCTCTCTTTTCCTCTTCCCCCTCTCTATTTATTTTCTGAACGATACTCTTGTTATTTATTTTGGCTTGTACCAGCAGATACCGCGTGTGAGACTGAGGAAAAATAATATGTGTACGCTGAGAACACGAGACTCTGTATTGAGCTCTGTCTGTATTGATCGACGTCGAATCCCTGAGTGCATTGATATTTCGGAGCTGCCACTTTGCGCGTGCTCCAAAAATGTTTGGCTCGCTTTGGTTAATTGTTCGAAATGAAAAAAAAAATTTATTTATTTTTTCATGTTTACTGATTTATGAAACAACGTTCTCGTTAATTTATAGAATAATTTATGAAATGAAATTATGAAATTTAATTAAATGAAGTGATGAAATTTTATGAAATGAAATTATGAAATTTAATGAAATGAAATTATGAAATTTAATGAAATGAAATTATGAAATTCAATGAAATGAAGTTATGAAATTTAATGAAATGAAATTATGAAATTTAATGAAATGACATCATGAAATTTAATGAAATGGAATTATGAAATTTAATGAAATGAAGTTATGAAATTTAATGAAATGGAATTATGAAATTTGATGAAATGGAATTATAAAATTATGAACATCATGAATATGAATAATTTATTAAATTTATAGAATAATTTATCGTAACGAATTATTGTCACGATAAATTCGAATGATGTATTTATGCAAAATACGATTAATTTTATTTAATTATTTTCAACAATTTTTTGGATAGGGTCAAAATAAGATTAATTTTACGTACTTTATGAATGATTTCCTAATTAATTAATATATATAATTAAAAACTGATACCAGAATTTGTTGATTTTATTTTTTGATTGATTATTCATTTTTTTACTCACTTTTATCTTTAAAATATATATTCAATTTATTATTTTCTGTCAATTTTTGGTAGACAATTTTTCGAATCAAAATCAAACTTCATTTGCAACAAATTTCCCAATATTCTTTTTTTTATATGAATAAATAAATATGCATCGAACTAAAAAAAATCGGTAAAGACAACTTCTTCATTATCAGCAAAAGCCTCGAATCAGTGTTCCCCTTATTCGTGACGATTTACAAAATAAAAAAAGAAATGATTCATAATTTCAACAAATTATGGTGAATTATTGTAAACTCGCGTTGAATAAAATAGGTCTCGTGAGAATATTCATTATTTACTTTTAATGGAGTAGAATGATTTCCCCCGAGGTCTCGTTCTATTCAGTCTCATCAGCGTGTCAAGTCTCCCTCAGTCCCAGCGCCATCCTGGACTACCTCCCTTGGTTTCACCTTCCTGGCTACCCTGACGTACGCACGCATGTATAAGTTAGTTACACGCGTGTGGTCACGGCATTGCCCACGGAAGTCGTCACGTGTGAGAAAGTACGCTCCGCAACGGGAGAGGAAGCACACGCTGACCGCGAGAGAAATACGAGAATATATATATATATATATATATATGTAACATTTAATTATAATTTTTAAAACAATTATTATTATTTTTAATCATTTGTTATATTTCCATCATTTTCATTGTTACTATTCGTATTAAAATATATTTTTTTCCAATTATTGTCGTTATTATTATTCTTATTATTCTTATTATTCTTATTATTATTATTATTCTTTATATAATTGTTATCAGCATCCTCATAAAGTCTTAATAATTATCATCGGCAATTAACGTTATTATTTTGATTGTTTTCCTTTCTCAAATAATTTTTAAGAATTATTAATTTGATGTTCATTAATTGATTAATTTTTTTATTAATAATACCATTTGTGTCTATTATTATTTATTGTAAATTCGATTAAAATTGTTATTATTCTTGCTGTTGTCTTTATGACTACTGCGATAAAAACAACATAATTATAAAAAGAGTTAAAAATAAAATGGGATCAAAGTAATAATAATTATTCTGAAGATTATAATACGAATACAAATATCGAAAATTATTGTAATAATAACTGATATCAATATTATCGTGTAATATTATATTTTGTAACATATTATATAAAACTAATATAATTGTTATGGTTATATAATTCGGATAAGAATAATCATTATTAGAGGAATTAAAGAGCAGTACAAAATTGATAATAATAATTCTGAAGGTAATAATTTAACTATATATGTACGAAAAGCAGATAGAGAAAGAGAGAGAGAGAAGCTAGAGAAATTGTTCGCAGCGCTCACGATCGTATCCCCTATTTATATCATTATATAAAATATGCGCATGTGCGTGTGCGCGTTTGTTCGGTTAATAAATAAAAAAAATTGAACTAGAAACGCAGTCAGGATATATTCGATGATTTTTTTTTCCGCCGCTTAATTACCAAGCCTATTACGTTTTTCTGCATTTATGGTCTCGTAACACGAGGATTCCATTCATTCTAATAAAATTTAAGGAAAAATGTGAAAAAAAATAGAACGGTACGAAAGATAGATCGTAAAAGTTTGTGACCAGTATTCTACTCTAAGTCGTGGAAAGTTGGTCGTTAATTCGAGATAACGTTTTTTTTTATTCTTATGGGCTCAAATTCATCTACGATTCATTTATTTCGTGCAAATATAGCAATAAAATTTCAACAAATATAGCAACAACTTTTTAATAATAATTAATTTTTCATTTTTAATGAATGAATTTTTTAAATAAATAATTAATTCAATTAATGATAAAACGTATTAATAATAATAGTTATTGTGATTATTGCAATATTAATTAATAATAATGAAAATAAATAGTAATTATTATTACTAAATAGTAATTACTATTTACTATCAATTATTATTTACTAATTAATAATACGTCGTATCGATCACGCATAAAAACACATCACAGTGGGGCATACGGTGCATCCAATTTGTACAGAGAGGAAGGAAGAAAAGATCGAGAGGAAGCGGAGAGGCGTATCTCGCACCCGCTTATGGGAATGCAAAGTAATACGTGTCAAGTCCAATGAAGCGCGTCTTGGAATGCGACGATGAGAGATGTCTAAGGAAGCTTCCCAAATCAGGCACCAATCGCACATACTCCACCCAACTGCACATTTTTTTTCCCAAAAATCACCAGCAACAAAAAAATGCAAATCTTTTGAATTGAATTCTTTTATTTATTCTTTGAATTCTTTGAATTTGAATTCTTTTATTTATTTAAAAGTTTATTGTTTATTGAAGTTTGCTAATATCTCAAAAAATTATTCAAAAATTGTTTAACATATAAACTTAATAAAAATAAATTAAGAAATTTTTTTCAATTTAATTAATTTTGTGTATTAATATAGATAAATTAAAATTAATGAAAATCAATGAAATTCCTTTATTTATTGAAGAGTTTATTGACAGGATTTATTGTTTATTTTGGGGTTTTATTATTTATAAAACCCCAAAAAATTATTTATTAATTCAGGACTTTTTATGTGAAAAAAAATTAATCAAAAATCCAAAAATCGATGGAAAAAAAAATTAATAAAAATAAGGCGATCAGGTTCCTTTCTCTTTCGCCCTTTCCCTCGAAATACTTTTCTCCATAGCCAGAAGTAACAAAAGTGAAAAAAAAATATATACATCTGATACGTAGCCCATGAGAAACGTTTCTCCGAAAACGTTTATGCCCCCGTTGGCCTCGAACAAGGCCGCTGGTCACTGTCAATGACGCGCAAGCCAAATGATTCTTTTTTTTTTTTTCGTTTCCTCGCTTCGAACATCCGCCATTTTGGTTCCCTCTCCGTCGAGGCTTTTGCGTGTTCGTGGCTTGAATTCCATTCTCGCGAGTAAAGGTCCCGAGGAACTTTTTTTCGTCGCACAATGGGCTCGAATATTCGTGAAATGGATATTCGCTGAACCCAAACGAACCCAAACAAATTTCATATAATTCCTGAAAAATGGTTTAGTTCACCAAATTTCTTTTCTTATATTCATTTTCGGGTTAAGGGGAGACTCAAAGTCACGTTTTTTTACTTTTTTCGAAAATTCGTTTTCAAACGGAAAATAAACGGAGGGTGACCGCGCAAAACTCGAAGACGTTGTATTATCAGGATCGAGGGAAAAAGGAGAGCGATTCCTTCGTTATTCAGAACCGGAAGTATTTCGCTCCCTTCCCACGCGTTTGCTTTAAGAAATATCGAAAAAAATCCCTCTTTCCTCATCCTCTCCTCTCATCACCCCTACGTCGCGCAACAAAGCACACCTCCTGTTCTGTCCTTCTTCATTTTTTTTTACCGAAGCATGCGTAACAAAAGTTGCGCGGATATACTTGGAGCCGATCAACCGTGGGAAGTCGCATGATTGAGAAAGATTCGCGCACGGAGGATGCGCGAGTGTGCGCATGTATGCGCGAGCGTTTAGCAACAACAGAAGAGGATTCAGAAGTGGAAGACGAGAAAGGGGAATCAACGAATATAGCATACAATTTTTTAATAATAATGAATAATTATTTTAATTAATGGCAAAACACATTAATAATAATAGTTATTGTGATTACTAATTAATATTAATATAAATAGTGATTTAATAATTACTATTTAGTAATAAACATTACTATTCATTTTCATGATTATTAATTAATATTGGAATAATCACAATAACTATTATTATTAATACGTTTCGTTTTGGTTTGTTTGGGGTTGTTTGGGTATAAATAGTAAATAATTTTACTATCACTTATTATTTACCAAATAATAATAAGTAAAGTATTTTTACTTATTATTTACCACTACGAAAAAAAAAGAAAAAAAAGATGTCTGGTCCATTTTGCTCGGAGTATTTATTATTGTCCACTATTATTATTAATTACTATTAATAGTAATTACTGTTTACTTTTACTATTAATTACGGTTAATAGTAATTACCGCCTACTATTACTCTTACTTACTATTAATAGTAATGACTATTAATTACTATTAATAGTAATAGTAAACCGCAATTAAGTAGTCCAAGCCGAATGGATCAGACATCTTTATTTTTTTTTCGTTTCTCGTAATCTCGCAATTTCGTGCGAACCGAGAAGATCGGACTTTTCATTTCTGTCTCTCTCTCTCTCTCTCTCTCTCTCTCTTAAATTTTTCTGTTTTTTTTTCGTTCTCTCTTTTTCACTCATCGTCGCGTAATAACGACGAAGCGAAAGTACGAGAGCGTTTCTCGTTCTCGGAGATCCGGACGAGGTCGACACTCTTTCGACGAGACAATCTTCTCACCTGGCTAACGTATACGTATATAACGAACACGAGTAGGGGAAAGCTTCGTTCTTTCCCCAGTAATGATATTCTCGTGCAATTTGCGAGCTCGAGTTTTATTTTTATGGAGATCCGTTTTTTTTGTCTTCTTTTCATTTTAAATACGACGCTCGTAAGCAAATTTTCTTCGGTCTGCAATTTTTTTTGTCGTTTCTCGTTCTTCTATTTTTTTTTTAATACGAAACTCGTATGAATATTTGTTTGGGTTTGCTATTTTATTTATTTTTTAATAATAGCTTTGAATGAAAATTTGATTCGGTTCGAAAATGTTTTTTTTTATTCTGGATTGTGGAAAATTTGAAGAATTTTGGATTTTGGATTCGGTTAATGATGATAGCCTCGCTATATTTAAAATTATATTTATCAAAGATCTGGAAAAATGGAGAGACGAGAAAACGTTATGGACGACAAAGGAAATAAAATTCATTTTTTTTAAAGAGTAATAATAATGAACGTCACTGCCGCGACCAGACGATGAATAGCTTCGAACACTTGTGGCAATATTGCAAATTATTTGAGTGGGACGACAAAAAAAATAACGCCCAATTTTCCATTGAATTTGCAGACGAAAAAAAAAGTAGTAAACGTTTATTTTATTCACGATTTTTTAAATAACTTTTTGTATAATTATTTTTCAATTATCGTGCTTAAAAAATTCTGCGTTTTCGTTGAGCTAAATTATTTCGAAATAAATTATGTTAAATTACATTAAATGACAAAAAAATAGACTATTTAAATAATTATAATAATGAATATTACAATAACACATTATTTAATTAATGTCTAATTAAGCATTAGAAAAATCATATTGATCAATAAAAAATAAATTACGTTAAACTAAATATTTTTTATAAATTATATAAATAAATTATTACATTTTTTATAAATCGACGGTGAAAGCCATTTTTTGAAAATTAAAAAATTGAAATATAAATATAGTTGTGCACAGACTCGGAAAGTTTTTCTCGCAGACAATATACTTTTTTTCTTTGACGTTCCGAAGTGGCTGGCACGATCCACGAATGATTAGAATCGCGCGTGGCGTTTACAAAGAGCTCATGTGGGGGAAAACACAAAGTACGTTCGCAGTGAGTCATACTCTGCGATAGATCGTGAGAGAGCGGGGTGAGGGGCGGACCGGGGTGCTCATAAGCTTCGACTCCTACACTTTGCTGTGACGGCTCGCGCCGGGTCTTTCTTCAAGGCCCTGGACGTCCACGAGGTCGACAGATTCGAAAACAATTTTCGGGCAATTTTGCTATTAAACAGACTGGATTTTTTCAACGTCCATTAAGGAGGACGAGCAATGAACAAAAAGTCGAGTAGATTCATATTTAAAAAAATTGTTTTGTAAATAAAATAAATAAAAAAAAAATAAAACAATTTATTTAATTCATTCAAATTCATTATAAATTTTAATAATATAAATTAATATATTGATATAAATAATATGAAAAATGAAACGAAAAATAAAATACTTAACAAATTCAATAGTTTCAATACATATAATTTTGTTAAATTATTTAGTTTTTATATGTATTAATTTTTTTAATTATTTATATTAATATACAAAATCTATTAAATAACGTAAATTATTCAATTCTTATTTATATTTAATATTCTTTAATTATTATTCTTTGTTACACGATTTAATTATTGTTTATTTTTCCAGAAGAATTAATTTTTATTTATTTTAACATTTATTTATTTTCACGTTTTGTCAAATTATTCGAGTTTTGTTTATTCAATAAACGCGATGGCAGGAAAGATTTAGGAAGATTGTCTGATAGGTTACAGCCGTAACTACTGAAGCTCGGTTCCCTTTTCTTTCTTCTTCTCTTTGTCTCTTACTCTCTCCCCCCTCCCCGTCCATCACGTCGTCACCGGTTTTCTTTATGGTTCGATGATCTTTGATCGACGGACCTTCAACGATGAAAGTGGTGAAAGCCTTTTACGCGACACGGTGACGAGGACGACGCTCCAATCAAATCTGAATTTTCATCATCCCCACTCGATTCTACCATCAACATGCACGTCCAATTTCCTCTCGCTCATTTTCTCGAACATTTCTATTTTACGGGAAGATTTATCTTTGAATTCTTTTATTAATGATTATTTTTATTTAGTTTTTATGATTATCGTCGTAACTACTTTTACCATGGTTATTGTTATTATTAACGATACATAAGTGGGATATAAAATCTATGAGAGTTATTACTATTATTATTGTTTTTTTTAACTCATAACATTTTTTATTATTTATATATATTATACAGCCTGTTTCACAAGAGCGTGTACGGAGAAACTTAAAAACTATTTTAGACGAGGCTATATAAAAAAATATAATATAAGTAGCGACAATAATAATAAATGATAATAAATAATAACTAAATAACAATAATTAGTCAACATATTAATCATTATAATACGGAATCATAACCGATAACAATAAATAACAATAATGGATTTTAATAATTGCAACATAAATAAAACGATGTAATTTGAACAATGAATTATTTATCGCACGAGGACCGCGACGACCGTTTTGGCCAATAAATTCACCTGATAACAATTTCATTATCAACGATAACAGGCCACAATTTTGATACATCGTTCGAATTGATTTTACGAATGTTCCAAAATTTATCGTGATTCGGGGGACGTTTCAATCGGAGTATTTACGAGGGCACGTGGAGCGTATTATTATCCGGTTGATGACGCGGTCCACATGTGCTACAAGTATGACGCGCTCAACCGCGGACTCGACTGCGTCACAATAATGCTGACGTCGTAACGAATATGACGATTTCCGATAGCGTCGACAAATTTTTATTCACACCAGACCGGTTCACGTACAAATGCGTTTTTTCGCCACTCCCACCTTTTATTTATTTTTTCTTATGCGTGCTACTTTACAAAATGAGCATTTGGTCTCATTTTCATTCGCCATGACTCGCCATTTTTTTTTGCGTCAGCGAAAACAAAATCGAGCGAAAATCAAAGAATTTGCATTTTTTTTTGTATAGTTGCGGAAATTAAATCAGGTGAATCGATTTTTGTCACATTTTTGCTTCCTGGTCGTTTTTTTTTTGGCAACAACGGACATTTTATGGTCAATTTTATTTTGATTTTTTAAACGCATTTTTCATCTTTCAAAAAGGGTTATGAAAATTTCTCTTTACTGTTTTGGTAATTAAAAATTGGATTTCATTTTTTTGTGAAGCTTTATTCCAAATTTTGTGTTTTTTTTATTTATGTTGGAAATGAATTTGGTGAGAAATAATTATAGACAATTTTTTGAAGGCCAAGAAAAATTTAAAAAATGTTTCTTTAATTTTCCTTAATGTCTTTTTCTTTCTTTGCTTCCTTAATTTTTTTCCTTGACTTTCTAATAATTCTCAAAATTATTCTACGTCTTTTAAAATTAAAATCGATTTTAAGTCCCTCACTTAAAAAAATTAATCAAAAGAACAATAACAAAATCAATGCTTTTTATTTGAAAAAGAAATATATTTTTATTTAATCTCCATATAAAAATATTTTTTGTTCGTTTAAATTGTAGTCTAGCTTTTCTTTTTTCCCCCCTCTCTTTTCGCCCCCGCATTCTATAAAATCACTTCGCTCTACCCCGTTCATTTTTTATTTGTTTTTTTACCGTTCTGCGACCCCTCGTTAACGTGCTCCCAGGGTGAATGTTTGCAGACGTTTTTGCACCCCGTCTTCATCGTCATTTGGAAAACTACTCCTCCCTCACCCCACCACTCCTCCCTCTGCTACGTCGTCAAAACCCTGCGTTATGTGCACTCTCGTTTGAAGGGTAGTTTGTCGCGCCCGATGTGAATTCTGCCAGCGTCGAAATTGACGGGAATCGTCAGGGGTGGGATGTTTGATGAATCAGATTTTCGAGGGATCGAGAACTGCTATAGTACACTTTTTCATTCCCCGATAAATGGGAGCGTTCAAAAAGAGGCAATCTGGACAAATTTAAATAATTCAACAAATTGAGTTAAACAAATTCATAAATTTATATAGAATAATAATAATAATATTTTTTGCCAAATATTACAGTAATATTTTTTTTTCAAAATATTACAGTAATATTTTTTTTTTCAAAATATTACAGTAATATTTTTTTTTCAAAATATTACAGTAATAATTTTTTTTTCAAAATATTACAGTAATAATATTTTTTAAATATTATACGAATAATATTTCTTTCGAAATATTACAACAATAATATTATGAAAAAAAATATCGTTATCGCAATCGAATAAATTTTGCAATTGTACAATGTATTTCTATCGCGGAACAGGAAGGCTGCTTATCTTCCTCGGTCGGTAAGGACGGAATTGAAGATTTCTGACTTGTACTGACGTTATGTATTGAAGTAGAAGGGCGAAGGGAAAAAAGAGAATTTTATAAATGATGCTGTCAAACTGCCGGGCAACATAATAATAATAACAAATTTATAAGTCATACAAAAAAATATAAAATAAATCAATCATCGAATACAGAAAAATCTTGACTTAAATAAATAAAAAAAGATACGAAATCAAAACAAAATCGAAAATGAACGTAATGTTTGAACGAATATTTATTACGTTGTTTGAGTTATGAAATGTAACCCAAACATCATAAATGTAAAAAATGTGATGTGATATGTGAACAATGTAATAAATGTAAAAATTGATGACATTGTTTCGGTTTGTTTGGGTTGAACAATGTAATAAATGTAAAAATTTATTATATTATTTGGGTTCAACAATGTGAAAGATCGAGGGATTGATTGATTGATTGATTAATAAGTTTATTACGCCCTAGAAAACTATTCGGGCAAGAAGGAAAGATGCCAAAGTTAGAAAAATACAATAAATACAGAATATACAATAAAACCAATAAATACACAATATAAAAAAGCTGAAAACCCAGAAAAACGAACTTAAACTAATATAAAGATGAAAGGACATAATAATAATAATACTAATGATAATAAGAATAATAATAAGAATAATAATATCGAAAATAACAGAATAATAAAAAGAGAAAAATAAGGGATTCAATAAAATAAAACAAACAACAATAAAACAAAAAAAAACAAAAAAAACAAACAAACCCAAACAAGGGGAGAGAGAGAGAAAGAAAAATCAATTCTTCTTTCTTTCTTCCTCCTGTTTACAAATCTGCCGGATCTTGTCGATTGTACGATACATAAGGGCGTATTCATACAGCCGAGTTTGGTCAGATCTCACTTGGACAGTCGCATTTTACGATCGCGCGCATGATATATATATATATATATATATATATATATATATATATAAATAGACAGACAGACAGCCGGAGAGAGAGAGAGAGAGAGAGGGTGAGAGAGAGAGAAATAGTTAGACACAGAGGGAGAGAGAGAGAAAGATACAGCGATACTCGCCGGCACGGTGGGACAGTAGTTATGTTCAGTACCGTATCAGACGTCGAAGAGTCGAGACCGCGATAATCCCCGGTCCGTCTTCGGACCCACGAGCTACCCGACTGATTGCGATATTGATTATCACTCCCCATTCGAAACGAAGCCGACAGTGTCGTTCCAGCACGACCGCGAGTTACACATTTTTTCACACACGCGCGTAGTGATACCAACCGGTTGTTTATTTTCGAGTGTTTACCACCGACTAGAACGCGACCCCTGGTCGAGGTGCTTCGATCCAAATGTTTATCATTTGAAGCAATGGGCACGAAATTTTGGAGCTTTTTTTAAAGTTAGTAAAACAACAATAATAATAATAATTATTATTATTATTATTATTGTTATAAAGAAAAGAATAATACATCTGTGATATAATATATTAAATAAAACAACGTAAATAATACGTCAATAATGATATATTGTAAATAATATATATATATATATATATATATATATATATATATATATATA
>JAPYZJ010004237.1:0-14112 GCA_030522765.1 Ophioninae sp. B BG-2022a | reverse complement strand
GTTTGTTCAAGGGGATTACGAATTCAAGGGGATTACGAAGAATTTGTTAAATCGAGGAAGTCGTTATATTGAGGTACGTTATATTAAGGTTGCACTGTACATAGTTTTATACTGTTCCATATTTGGGTACCTATTCCATAATTAGGTTTCTTTACGTTGATTGTGTTTTTGGGAAAATTTTATATTGTAAATTAATATATGTAAAACAAAACTATCGATTACTTAAGCGCAACTAAATGACTGATAAATAAATAAGAAAATAAATTTTTTATTTACATTATCTTTTTTTTTATAACACAAAAAGAAAATAGTATTCCATATTTGGTTACTTTCCTCTATATATTATATATATTATATATTATTGTTTTTTATTATAAAGAAAGTACAAATGTTATTGGTATATACTATATACACAAATACACCAATTCGTTATTTATAATTTTTTATTCTTCCAGTTCTCCGCGGTTTAAAGTATTTTTCAAATCATCATGAAGTTGTGTGAGAAGAAAACATGGACCGCTCAGTTCACTGATAAGAGCGATAATACTTGACCTGTGATATAACGACCATGAACTATATAACTTCCAGCGCTAGAGAAGAGAAATCCATCCTTTGGGCTATTGATTATAAGCCAATGAAATCTTTCGCATCCTTGAAATATCCATATAATTGTGCGAAAGAGATAGCTAGATGTTGACGATAAAATTTATACGGCAAATGCCCCAAAGGTATTTTAAGTTGTATTTTAAGTCCGAAACGAGTTTCGACTGTTTCTGTAATTTGGGATCTGTTGAATAATTATTAATTTATGCGCGGATTGAGAATGGCCGAAGACCATTCTCGATGAAAATATTACGTGACAGACTTTCCCAACTCGATGGATCCGACGTTGTTGAAATTTATATGGATTTTCCGCTGTAAAACTCTATTCAACTCATTTTTTTCGCAAACGTAAAAGCGTCATAAACAGAATTTTCCAAAGTAAATAACAAAATGCGCGAAATTATTTAGGAAAGACTCTTCGTTCGAATTTCTGAAGAAAAATTGACATTATAAATCGTGAAAGCAATTTATTGTGAAAATCACGAGTTGTTAATTTTTAGTTCGAATTCGAAAGTTAAGTTTCATTCGAAATTATTGTTCATACCAATTAAAAAGATCGTTGCGATTTCAAAAGATCAATTTTTTTCCATCGCGATGATCAATTCAATTGTCATTTTTTAATCAATTTTTCAAGTAAATGAAAAAGTGCTGGAACCAAACCGCGCAAAAATGTTTTTATAAAATTTTTTTCAAAAAACAGACCTCTTAAGTTTCGAAATTTCATTGTAAGTGCAACGCAAGCGGAACATCGGCGATCTTTTTCGTCTCCATTTCTGACATCTTGAACTCATCGCCGATTTTCCGTGAGCTCGCGCGTATGGGATCGGTTAGTATGACAGTGGCTCGGATCGGAGCACGCAACGGTCTTTGCCAGTGTTGAGCGCAGCATCTGATTTTTTTTATTCGTGCGAAAAAAAGTTGACCGGTCAACGATCGGCGACACGCAATTTGATGACCAATTTTGAAAGGCCCGGAGCTGGGGGAAAACAGAAGAGCGGGATACGTGAAATCTTGAATAAACTGACAGTGGATTCACGTAGTTACCAGCGAGAGAGAAAGTACTTTACCTTCGTTGTATCGTGACGTGCAGTCACCCGCAGTTGGGAATTTAATTCAGTCGATCGGTAGACTCGGCCACACTCGATAAAGCCAATTTGGTATCGTCCAATTTGACTAAATAATAAACTAAATAAACCGGCAAGACTAATATCAACAAAAATTAAAGCAAATAAAATCGGCCAACCAAATGTGAATTTGAAAACAGTTAGTGAATAACTAATTTTAAAAAATCGGTAGGCACAATCCGAAAGAAAAATCGGTAATCCAAACTCGAAAGGTCGGCAGAGAGAAAACTCTCGAGTTTCTCAAGACATTTTGGTTTAAATGTACCGATTAGAAAACGTTCAACTTTGATACTTCACAGTATATAAAAAGATTTTTAAATCGGCAAGCCCGAAGATCGGTAGATAAAATCGTTCTTCGTGATATGTTGGTTTAAATATAACGATTTTTAAACGTTCAGCTTTAACATTTGGCAGTGACTAGAAGAATTGAACAAAATCGGCAAGGCAAACTCGAAAGATAGAGAAAATCGTTGCGTTTCCTCTCGGACGAGACACTGCCGCGACACCGAATGACCACGTAAATTTATACAAATCGCTCGCTCGTGCGATGATTTCGTTTGGCCCAATAACCTTTTTCGATAACAAAAATTTCGGTGACCCGCTTCCCTTATTGAGCGAAGTGGTCCCATCGAAGTGTACTCGCGCAGCCTCCGTAAATTGATGTCAATCGAACGACAACTAAACAAGTTTTTCGCACAAAACATTTAATCAACAACAAAAATTAATTGCTCGTTTCGATTGTGCAAAAGTCGTTTTACCCTGACCGATTTTTTATCATAGTGAAAAAAAATGTTGGCTTTGATCGGTTTGTGGGTGCTTGTCGTCCTCATCGTTTTCTGGGCAGTCCTTGATCCTGTGGGTCGAGTGTCGCGTGCCCTCTGGGAAATAATCATCCCGATGTTGGATCGGGCACCGGTCGACCTCAAAGCAAAGTTCGGTGACTGGGCCGGTGAGTGCATTAATTGTAATAAACATCAGGAATAGGCGATTTTTTATTTATCAAATAACAGTCATAAAAATTAGATCGTATCTGATTTTCATTTTTAATTAATTAACTGTATCAACAATTCATTTGATTCTTATTTATAGATCTTGTTTGGGTTGTTATTTTGAAAAGTATCTAATAATACCGCTCATAATAATAAACATTACGTTAAATAATATTGATGAGTAAAAAAATTAAATAATGTAGTCATTGCAATTATTTTTTAAATTTTCTTTGTTGATCAGGTGACTTTATAACTTAATTGCGTACATTAAAGTATCGATTAATGTCGATAATTGAAATGATAATGACAATTATAAATTAATATTACATTTTTGGTGCCTCATTTTTGGTGTATTTAATGACTGGTTTTATAATAGTAATGAAAATAGAAAATAAAAACAATAAATGTAAAATTAATAATAATAACGAACGTAATGTTATATTTTTTCTATTGATACATCTAATTTGTGTAAAGAAACATTATTTCTATTTTTTGGGGGGTTTTTCGAAATTGCCAAGGACCACTATTGTTCCCTAGATTACTTCACGTAACTCAATTGCAGCATCCTTCTACCTAATTTCTTTGCCTAGAATGCTCCACTTGTTCATTCGTACCGTATGCAAAAAAGAGGACTATGGGGCAAAGATACACCTTGGCCCAGTTCTCCGTTACTTTCTAATCCCCCCTTCGTTGCACGACTCTGAAATATTTCGCTGCATTCCCTCCTCGACAGCCTCCGAGACTGCAACCCGGTTCGTGATCTTGGCAAAGATTTTATAACGCCAATTATTATTATTATTATCATCATCATGATAAGCACACGCTTACTGGAGTTGAGTTGCGATAAACAACGCTCCAAGCATTTTTTAACATCACAGGATCGATTGAAAAATGTTAAAAATTCGGTAAATGCTTAAGTAAGTGGAAACAATTGCTAGGTGCCACAGTGAGTGAAAAAGTCGATAAAGATCGGTAAAAATCTGGAAAGATCGGTAAATGCCAAAATCGGTGAAAATCCATGGATGCTAAAATCGGGAGATTCAGTAATTGAGATCTCGAAATAATAACGATGTGTCAAATGAAGAACTTTTTTTCAGTCGTTACCGGTTCCACGGACGGGATCGGTAAGGCTTACGCGAAGGAGCTCGCCGCGCGCGGCATCAATATCATTTTGATCAGCCGAACATTGGCGCGACTGGAGAACACGAGGAACGAGATCCTTGAGATCAATCCGAAGATCGAGGTGTTAACGATCGTTGCCGATTTCAGCAAAGGCCGAGAGGTCTCCGCGGACGTTGCCGAAAAATTGGCCGACGTTCCGATTGGCATTCTCGGTTAGTATCAATATACTGCCCAATTGTATTTTCTTCTTAAGGGCATGCGGTAAACGTACCACGTGAAACGTGAGTGCGCGAGAGAAAGCCGACATTTTTGAACCGTCATTTCTCAAAGATGAAACACTTTTATCGTTAAATCGAAGCATCAACCTTTGTGCCTATGAATTCTGCAGAGACTGATGCTCGATTTTTCATAGACAACCTAATCACTGATGAAAAAACGAATTTTGAAAATTCGTGAGATTATGTCGATCTTTTACATGTCCTCGATCGACGAGTGTAGATATCGATCTCTGTTAGAGTGAAAGTATGAACACTTTTGGAACTTAAATATTCAATCGGATTTGGTAAATATGGAAATTCGCGTTTGAGATCGAAAGTTGACGGACTAGTTTCGAAATTTCGCAATTTCTGATATTTCTTTAAAATCACAAAGTTTCTAATGGAATGTTCGTTATATTTCGAATCATTCAAATTTTGTAATATTCTTTCGCACTCACATTTTTTACATTAAACCTTTTCTTACGTGCTTTCATACTTTCATTTTTTTAACCCGTTCTTTTCGTATATTTATGAAATCTTGATGCTCTGATGTCTGATTATATGAAATTTTTGAATGTTTTCCACTTAAAAAATTTGATATTCCCTTCGGTAAGTACTAATTTTTATAATTCCATGAAATTTTGGTATTCTTTAATTGGACATATTTTTCGATCTTTCATTATTATAATCCCTTAATATTAAACTTTATTTCTCAAACCAATCCTCTGTTCAGCGGGTTATTTTCATTTACAATTTTTCAAATTTTCATTCGCATCAACAATCAACAATACCACGTTATCGGCTCCTGTCTCCGAGTCACGTTGGAAAATAATTTCCCCTCTCGGAACGTTGGCGTTTTTTACCCTCCTATCGAATAAACGTACGCTAATTTCGTATTGTGAAACGCATCTGGGGTGTTCGACAGTACGATGCTGGCCGTCTCTCGTTGCGACGAGGTTTTTGCAACCGTTGTATCGAATTGCGAAACAAATAATGCACGCTCATTGGTGTTGTAATACTTCAGCTTGGCTACTTAGTCGTTGATTGCTAAAAATGCTGTGAATCGTTTCGTCAGCGACACTTTTCTTTTGATCACATTTCCAGCGTCAATTATCTAATATGTCGCCAAAATTGTTCTACAAAATTGCGAAAAACGCCGGTTGTCAATACAATTGTGTTTTACATTCCTAATGTAAAATAATTACAATGAAAACAAAAATGATAAAAATTGAATCATCGCTGGAATAAAATAATATAACTATTATTACAATTATTATAAATTTCCAGTAGTAATAATGCAATTAAAATAAAATCGAAACTGTTTAATATTCTAGTGACAATAATACGTTAGATAATAAATAATATTAACCATAATAATACTTTAATCATTAATAACAACAAGAACAATAAAAACACTATGGTTATTGTTTTTGCAGTTTATTAAGTTAAACATGAATAACAGCAATATGGTAACAGTTGTGATAATAACGAATAATAATTCATGGCAAATTTAGTTCAATTCAAATAATTATCTGAAGTTTAATTCGATTTTCTATTCATCATTGTTATTTATTATTCAACCATTTTCACAGTTATGTGAATTTTAGAAAAATTAATTACATGAAAAAAGTTACTTCGTATTTATGCACGACGAAAAAAATTATTAATTTATATAAATTAACATTCAATTTGTCGTAACATCAAGAATGATATAACGAATAGAAAATTGAAGTAAATTCAAATGATTATAATGATAATAATCATAATAATTAATACAAAATTTAATTAAATTTGAATAAAAATTTGTATTTCATTAAACTTTCTGTTCATTATTATTGTTTATTATGATCATTATTATTATAACTTTTGACGTTACTTAAATGAAATGTGAATCTATATAGATAAATTGGATTTTGTTTTTTTTTTTAATTGTAGGGTCATGAATACGAAGTAATTTATTTTTATTTAATTACCTTTCGTAAAATTCAAATAATTGTGGAAATCGTCGCATGACACAATCCGATCGTAAAAAATGCTATTTTTATTTCAATAATTCGTTTAACCGATCCGTAACCTTTTTTTCAGTGAACAACGTCGGCAAGCAATATTCTTATCCAATGTACGTGGGCGAAGTGCCCGAAGACGAAATCTGGGACATAATTAATGTAAATGTGGGAGCAACGACCATCATGACGAGGATAGCGATAAACGGAATGAAAAAACGAGGAAAGGGCGCTATCGTCAATGTCTCGTCGGGCTCGGAACTTCAACCCCTTCCACTAATGACCGTGTACGCCGCGACGAAAATATATCTCAAGAGTTTCTCTGAGGCGTTGAGGGCAGAGTACGAAAAATTTGGCATTACCGTGCAACATCTTACGCCACTTTTCGTCAACACAAAAATGAATGCGTTTAGTCACAGACTTCAGGTATGTTATTTGAAAATCTATAATATCAAATTTGGATACTAGACATCCTCAAATTTCTAATTCAATGATTTAATGGTAATAGTTTAACGATTTATGAACTTTAATAACATGGAAATAATAATTTTGTGAAGTTTTGGTATTTTCGTTTGAAATTTCGAATCTTAGGATCCAATTTTAATACGATGTTTTTATCACACCAAATTCGTAAAAACGAAATAAACATTTGGAACAAATCCATCGTAAACGAAGACATTTTGAGAACGAAGCATTGTGGAACGAACGAAAAGTAAATTCTAAACGAAAGAACAAGAAACAGAATAAAAATCCGAATGAAAAGAAATTGTAAGAACAAAACGATGAAAAAGAAGAACGTATAAACCCAAACTTCAAGATCCCGAAGGTTCCTCGAAAATGCAAACAATCTTCAAGGCACCAGAAATCCCAAACAAGTTGTAGGATTTCCAAAAGAAACCACATACAGCCTACAACAATCGAAAAAAAAAAACATAAGCAACCCAAACAAGTTTAGCATTCTAAAAATAAATCAGAAACAACCTTCATTAGTTCATCGAAACACACTTTAGGATCCTAAAGAATAACGATTCCAAAAAATCAAAACAAATTTTCAGATCTCAAAAACATCCCAAGAAACCCAAACAATTTTTGCAATCTGAAAAAAATCCAAAATTTCTTTAAGATCGCAATAACGAGAAACAAAAAAACCTTGAAGATTCCAAAAACTCGCGGAAAAGACCCGAAAAAGTTCAGACTAAAAAAAAATCGAAA
Organism: Ophioninae sp. B BG-2022a; assembly: GCA_030522765.1. Lineage (NCBI taxonomy): Eukaryota > Metazoa > Arthropoda > Insecta > Hymenoptera > Ichneumonidae > Ophioninae sp. B BG-2022a. The sequence continues at coordinate 6,802 of JAPYZJ010004237.1, read as the reverse complement.
AAAGTTCAAACATCTATTTAAGGTCGCAAAACTTCGGACGAAAATTGCATTGTCCAAACGCAAAGAAACCTAATGGTGTCCGAGAGCCATAAAAATGAAAAAGATGGAAAGCTTCGAGGACACTGAGAACGAAAAAACAACAAATAAAAAATTGTGTTTTCACTTTCCTATACTTATTCTATCGATCACCGGGATTTGTTTCCCGCCGCTACTCCCCGACAAACTGGAAAAAAACTCTGCTTTATTGAAAAAAAATCCTTATCATTTTTACGAAAAATCTCAGGTGTCCAGTGTGTTCGTGCCTGACGCGACTACCTACGCTAAAAACGCCGTCGTAACGCTCGGCAAGATAAACTCGAGTACCGGGTACTGGGCCCACGGATTGCAGAGTTTCTTCACGCTGATCGCGCCAGTCTGGATGAGGACGAAGATCGGCCAGATGATGAATCAGGCTTTGAGGGAGGATTACTTCAAGCAAAAAAAATTATGAACCCCTATTTCACCAAGTAAAACCCACAAAAAACTCGGTACCCTAATTGGGTACCATTTTCTTCCAATTTGCGAACGATTTTTGACCAAATTGGATACCATCCTTTTTTAGCAAATTGAGTACTATTCTTTTTGGCAATTTGGGTACCATTCTTTTTGCCAATTTAGGTACCGTTGTTTTTTTATCAATTTGGGTATCGTTAATTTTGTTACTAATTTGATTACCATTGTTTTTTTTACTAATTAAGGTACCATTTTTACGAATTTGGGTACCGTTATTTTCGTTCGATTTGCGGACACATTCGAAAGAGCCTCGTGATCGATGTTTTTTTACATTTGTACATTTATTTTCAAACATTTCTTAATATTAAATGTCGAAGATTGATCACCAAGTTTTTTCCCCTCCTCCTATCCCGTAACATTGCGATATATTACACGGTGCGTGTTCATTAATAAATATTAATTAGTACCAAAAATCCCATCGTTTTTTTCGTTCTCCGATAAGTCGTAGGAACTGTCGTAAAAAAAAATCATAATTTCCCAATGGTGCGAGTAAACTTTATTGTTTTTTTTCGTTTGTGCATTATTCGCCTCTCTCTCTTCCTCTCCCTCTCGCGTTTTTGTGTCGCTCGTTAGCTTCGTGATCGATAATTCGATCGAAAAAAAATTGATAATCGGCGCTACATTTTTTCCCCCACTTTGCTCGTTTCAATTGTACATAGAAAATTAATTGTTAATTCATCTACGACGCAGTGAAAAAATTTTCCACCCCCTATCTTGAAGTCTATACACAAAATATATGTCACTTTTTCCCGGTGTGACACACGCACACATACGCACACACGCATACACCCACGCAATCAATTTTCTTTCGAATCCCATTTATAAGTGACGTCGAAAATTATCAACCATCCGCGGGCAGATTCTCATCTTTTTTTTACTTTTCCGTCACGTATCGTTCACTTGCTCAAAAAAACGCGATTTGTACTTTCCAAATTATAATTGCATCACCGTTGTTTGTTCATCTCCGATCCGGATTCACGACGATCTACTATACTTTGTTTTATCTTCTTCTTTTTCTTTTTTTTTTTAAATATTAATCTACGACTCGGTCGCGCACACTCTATGAGCCTCGTGGCAATCATGCACACACGGTTAGGCATTTTTTTTTGTTCGTATTCGCATGGGATTTTTATACAGGGTGCTTGACTCAAGTTTTCGAAACGGAATATCGTCAGAGAAACGCAGTGTAGGGAAAAAAATTCAAACAAAACTTTTACCGTTACGAGCAACGAAAAGTAAGATCTTGATTATTTGTCGTTTTTTTGTTGTTGTAACTTTCAAGGCCAGTTTCCAGGTCAATGTTGTTATAATCATTGAAACCGATATCAGTCATTTGAGCATCGGTTTTCGCTCAACGAACTAAGTAACTCCCATACGAAACGTTTTTTCGTTTGACTTCAATTTTCAGAGATATTTTGAGTAATCAACGTTTTTCAGTTTTGTAAATATCTCGAAAAAATTGAAGTGAGACGAAAAAACGTTTCGGACAAAAGATAACCATTTTGTTCATACAGATATTATGCCGTAATAAAAAATGTTGGTTCCTATTGCGAAAAGTCTAGTTGACCTCAAAATGACCCCGGAGATCGCGACTGAATAAAAATGCTCAGTGCAGCACCGTTTATTCCTCGAAACGATGAAACTTTTGTTGGAAATATTTTGTCGCGAGATGCGTTCCTCTCGAGACATTTCGAGCCGCTAACTCCGAGGGGTACACACTGTAGTATGTTGCTAAATTCTCGCATGTCCTGTTTTTGCTCGCGCGAGCCTGCCATTAAGGCGATTTAGGATTTGCAAGGGATTTACTCGCATTATGCAATGTTGCTCACGACAAACATTATGACGTATCCGTTGATTCGACACCGAAAAAATGTATTACTCGGGCGGATCCAAATCCGCGTTACTTAGCACAAAAAAGTGTCCAATCACAGGGAAAAATACCTTTGGTTCTCACAATTCGCGTAAGATGAGAAACGAAATATTCACAGAGTTCGTAGACACGCGTACACGCATGTATGATTTCGAAACACGTATAGTGTATCCGAAAGTTCAACGCTTTTTTTTTAATCTCGTATCTCGTAGGAGAGACAAGGCCTGCACCATTTTTTTCTTAATTATACTAAACGCATCGAATCCTTTTCCGAATCGAAACGCCTTTCTTTTTTTTAATGCTCTTACGACGCCCATCGATAAAATTTCAGACATTTATTATCGGAACATAAGATACTCGCTTTCGCTCCCTCGCTCCGTCACTTTAATTTCCGGTTACTCCGGATTTCATTTTCGGAAAAAAAAAACGACGAATCAGCGTTAAGCTTTGTAAATTTATTGATACCGGCCGCATCCGATTCGCTCATCGTTCATCACAAAATCTGCGACGATCAAGAATCGATCTAATCAATTTGCACATTCGACTTTTATTTGCGTATCGATTTGAACATCTTTGTAAGTTGTGTAATTTTTTCTTCTTCTTCTTCTTTGTTAGGAAAAGGAACACGGAATTTTAATGGAGGGAGCATTTGCAAGTCGAATGTGCGTTATCAACTCGACTAATTTGCGCGACTGTACAATCGTAATATCGAGCGTAAAGAAAAACCTAACCGATACCGATTTTCGGCTAGAAATCGGTACAAAATTTATACGTTCTTACCAATGCCGATTTCCAGCAGATCGGTAAGAAATCGGTACCGCACGGTGCCTGATCGAGCCGAAACCGCGCTCGGAGTTCACTCGGGGCGTTCCAGTACCGATTTTCGGTAAGATCGGTACCGATCGTTACGTATTCTCACTACAACCTCAGCAAAATCGGTACGAAACTTTTCACGTCCTCGCCACGACCTTACTGATGCCGATTTCCAGGAATATCGGTAAGAAATCGGTGAGGAATCGTTACCGATCGTTCCAATTCTTGACCCGATATCCGCCCCGACTTCAGCGGTACCGATCACCGACGAGATCGATAAACGATCGCCCTGATTACCAGCGAGACCGGTTGACCGATTGGCTCCGTGTGGCCTCTCTATTCTTAAATTCAATGACAAAACACGTAAAAAGTAGCGACGAAGATACAAATCAGGTAAAATTGTTGCGTATGGAGAAGCGTTGGTCACTTCGCTATAACGATTTATTCACAATGACTCAAAGACCGTATAAATTTCAAAAATAACTTCAACTTCAATAAGAGTACGCATGATGCGTAATAATATCATAACAGCGTAATTGTATTGTTGGAAGTGTTTCTCCGCAGGTTCGCCCGTGCTCGTCACGCCGGAGGCGGCGCGACGATTTACCCGCTCAGCAAAAAATCTCAATATCGTTCGCCCAAAATAACCGAGCCCCATTTCGTGAATAACATCGGAGAGTTTCAACGGTTCACCGGCGATCAAGGAAAACTGAATCGTCGGCGAATCGGTTGAAACATCGGTTTTTGTGCAATACGCGCGTACAGCCGGAGGACGATGCGAACGGAAGACCGGAAGTGCACCGGAAACTCCCTCGACATCTTAATCTCAATGTGCGCCATCTTGTTGGTCACGTGACCATGATACTTTCGACCGTGATCGTTACCGATCTTTGCATAAGAGCCTACGTAAACTATTTATTACATAAAATAACACGCGCGCGCGCACACATACACACACACACACATACACGCATTCACGCACAGTCGTTCACATTTGCACATGCTTTCCCGCAACAGTGCGCGGGACGAAAAAAAACGAGTCCCGTGGACGCGCGATCGCCCGGACGAGAAAAAAGGGTAAAGGTCGGCTGTCCCTTCGTCGCCCTTCGTCTCGATCGCGCGATTACGTGCCGATCGATCCGGTCATCTTTGAACGCTGGACGTTGCACATCGCGCAATTTTTTCCACGGCATCACGAGGCGTACATGCGATTGATCTCGTGCTGGTAGCGCTCCTGAACGGCTTTCCTCTTGAGCTTGAACGCGGCGGTCACCAGGCCCATATCCGGCGACCATTGCTCCGGGCAGAGTTTCACGGCTCCAGGGACCTCGAATCTCTGCAGCTTGCCTGCCGAGACGAACGACCGTGTCAATTACATTTCAACGACCGCCGAAAAATTCGCAAGTGTATTAAAAAGTATCGAAGGTCACCCAGGATTGTCAAAGCTCAATTGCGGTTGTCGAAGCTCATTAAAGGTATTTCAAGAGCATGAAAGAACATTGACCTCTAGTGAAGGGCGTATATACGTGTATCCTCGTCAATGGAAATCGTCAGAGGTCATTGAAGGATAATGCGGGTAATCCAAGGTGACTCATTTAAGTAATTATGGAAAATGATAGACCGTTGAAAGTCATTAAAGAGCATGAATATATATAATTGTTAAGATCATTAAAGGTCATGACAGGTCAATAAATGTAACTACAAGTAAAGAGCACGACAGAACGTCGAATCTCATCGAAGAGTATATATAGAACAGCTAAGATTGTTCAAGATCATGGAAGGTTATTGAAGTCAGCAAAGGTCATTTGAAGAACTTTCAACGAGCTTTCCCGGCAATCGAAAAATGGACGCTTGTTCCTTCTTCCTCGAGAGACCACCCAAACGCACTTACATTTCTTGGCCTGCTCGACGAGCTCGTGAAGAACGGCCTTTTCGACGCGCGGATTTTCACAGAGCTCCTCAAGACTGTCCGATGTCACGGACAGGTTCGTCGCGATCTCCTCGAGAACGCGGGGGTTCGGTACCACCAGGGCAACCGTGTACGCCTTGAAAGCATCCCCGTACACGCAAATGTTCTCCACGACGGGGCACGTCTTCAATTCGGCCTCCACTTTTCCCAGAGAAACGTACTCGCCCAATTGCAACTTCACCAGATCCTTCTTACGGTCTGTAGCGAGAGAAAGGCGTGCATCATTTTCGATCCGCAATTTAAAGAATTCTCGAGATCCTTCAGAATTCAATGACACATGTTCATTTCACACTGAGTTCAACTTTATGTAAAGTACCTCGGAAATTCTTCCCGCTAATCAAAAATCAAAGAACATCATTAAATTTGCGATAACTGGATCAATAATAAATCAAATTAATCAAAAGCACAAATTAGGCATTATAACTTTCTCATTGATAATAATAATAATAATAATAATAATAATAATAAATAGCACGATGACCTACTTAGATGATTAATGATAATAATTGTATTGATTACTATAATAATTACAGTAATGACAAACAAAATAAATTAAAAAATCAAACATATCCAAACAAGCCCAAAAATGATATGGGATATTGATAAGTTGGGCATTGATAGAGTAATAATAGTAAATGAACATACCGACAATGATGTGATAAATATCTTATTGCCAATAATAGCTATATCGTAATGAACAATTCACACGAATAATAGTAATGTAATCAATTACTGTAATCAATAATTTACTAAATTATCAATTTAATTAATTACAATAATAGTGATGATAACAGTAATGACTACGCTAATGATGATTATAATAATAAACAGTCCAATTATTGTTTCTTCTTATAATCATTTTTTTTTTTTGAGTCTGTGAATGCTAAATTGACGCACAACCAATAGAGCACCGTAGAGGTGCCCTATCGAGCGTGGGACTCGACGGTTATCAACCGACCCTACCCACTAAACACATATCTCCCTGTACGCCCGACACCAGCCCGGAACTGTTTTCCACATTACTTCAGACTGGGCGGCTGTCCTTGCGTGTTCTACAGACACGTCCTTTCCCTTGAAAACCGTGCTTGCGTTAAAAAACCCCTCCCTTAAAAAGACCGCGAATTTACTCGTGTCTACGAAATTTCTCTAGTCGCCTTTCCCTACTCATCCAAACATCCAGCCACTCTTTTGCTCCGAAGGACCATGGTAACGTAGTTGGCGATTAGTCGCCAGCCGTCCGCGTCCGTCGTCATCAGTTTCGTCGCGTTGTCCGGTGTGATCGGTCCCAGTGCTGTCTCTACTCTTTGTCTCTGTTCGGTCCAGTGCTCACACGTGAAGAACGTGTGTTCCGCGTCATCTTCGGCCTCTCCACAGTATTTACATTCTGGTGAGCCCAGACTGTTCATCCTGTGGAGATACCTGCCAAAATACCCGTGTCCGGAAAGGAATTGAGTTAGGTAGAAGTCCACCTCACCGTACTTCCTTTCCGTCCACTGGGAAATCTCCGGTATTAATCGTCTTGTCCATCGTCCGTTCGTGTTTGTGGTCCATCGGTTCTGCCAAAGCTCGAGAGTTCTCGTCCGTTCTTCTGTTGCGAC
>JAPYZJ010004236.1:0-17027 GCA_030522765.1 Ophioninae sp. B BG-2022a | reverse complement strand
TTGATCTGGGACCCATACATGCTTATATCAATCGTCTTAGAATTTCACCCCCCACCCCCCATTTCACGGATGACATTCTTAGCTGGGACACCCTGTATATAGTGCGTCGGTCAAAATCTATCTTTCGCGTCAACCACTTCACTAGCGCATCGGAGCACCAGTTAGGGATCTTGAGAAACAGCTTCAACATCTGTACAAGTCCGAACGAACGAGAGAGAACAAGCGAGAGAGCGAAACAAACCGTCTACGAATGTAAGCGATAATTCGATTGTATTATTTTTACTCCAGAACCATATGATCGGCTAACCTTTTGAATAATTTAATTTGTTTTTATAAACTTGGAGTATAGCTGTAATTTGGATTAATTGGATTATTCACCTATCCTGAGTTTCCGTGAAGACTTTCGATTTCTGATAGATGTCCCGCACATTCCCTTTGACCCTCGGCCCAAGTTATTGCGTTAGCCGTAGGCTTCAAAGAGGGATACCACAAACCCAATATACATGCTCACGTCCCCTCAGGACGTGATACCAATCTTGGTGAAGAAACGAAAGTATCGCTTAGGGTGCCTTTCCACAAAAGGTGTGCTTTGCTACGTTGCTATGGATGCATTTGACATACACCAATCATATGGATGCGTTTGATATACACCAATCATATGGATGCGTTTGACACACTCCAAGCATTGGTGTATATCAAACTCAAACCATAGCATAGCACTGGTGGAAACGGGTTTAGCGAAGCTATCTTTTTTATATGGATGGATGCACGACCTGGATGCGTGCTATAGATGGTCGCGAGGTAGCTATGTGCAGAGCAGAGAACCTACCAGTAAGCGTGCGTTTAGGGCCCATTCATTAATAACAAATGGGGTCCGCGGGAGAGGGGGGGGGGGTGTGGGGTTAAAAATCTCTACATATCCTTATCCTGTGGGGTGGAAGGTAACACTTATTCTTACGTAATATTTTGTTAGTCGAAATTTAATATCAGAAACATTGTTTCATTTACGATACAGATTAGTTTTCTTTATTATATTATATACAATTCGATTTACGTCTTATTTTACAAATTTGTATTGCTTATTCAAATTTTTTAATATGAAATGGGTTCATTTTCACCCATTTTACATGTTATAAGTTACGAATAATAATTATAGTACATTCTTTTTTCCGCGTGCATATAATAATATAATAAAGGAGAAAATTAAGGGATTAAAAAAATATCAAATTTGAGCCGTTTTTCAAATGGCTGTATCGTCGTCAAATATCGTCGTATCGGACTAATCTAAAAAGCAATTTCTACCTTGAAGTACCTATATTCGAGAATTCATCATCAAAAAATTTTCCAAGCCACGTGTATCGCTCGATCCTGAAGAAAATAGTGAACAAAATCATTTTCACATTTTTTCGGTTTTTCTTTCTGATCCACGGACTTGGAACATTTTTTTTCGATTAATTCATTGAAAGAATCGATAACCTTACTCATTCAGCTTTAATTTATTTTTTTGTACATCTCACTACGTCCAATTTTCGATAAGATATTAAACTTTTGTTGAAAAAGGATTACTGTCTCATTCACCATTGATATTTCAGCAATCAATGGTCGCACAGCGAATTAAGGGTGTATTTTGGAAACTTGAATAAATCCTCTACAAAGAAAAATCATTCATTTTCCGAAAAAAAGAATTTGTTTCATACGCTACAACATTTTGAAAAAGCCGAAAAAAGGTTGTTGAGAGCTTTTTGGAAAATCACCGGCTAAATTGAAATTATTGAGGATACCATTCACTTGAAGCGTGCATTCTACAGTGCAAGATACCCAAAAAAACCCAGAAAGTTTCAACTGAATCCATCGAGCCGTTTTCTTGTTTTATTTAATCAAACTTTTGAAGAACATTAAAGGATCATTTCTTTGTTCACAAATGCTCATAATCTTGAGCAGAACGAACAAAATATGGTCTTGTTTTCACTTTTCAAAGCGGAAGCCGACTCCTCAACTACTCATCTTCCAAACATCCATAATTCGAATTTTGACGGTTTTCCAAACTGTACTGAAAAAAAATTTTTTTTTTAATTTTTTTCATCGTAAAAATTATACAGTTTGAGAAACGGTTCATTTACACCTTCTCTTCTTTTTCCTTTTACCGAAAGCGTACGTCCCAAAAATATGAAGCCTACAAAAAAAAGATCGGCATCAAAGTTATAGCAATCTCAATTTCTAACAGATTATTACTTTATCATTGTTCGTATGAAAAAAAACAATAATAAACAACATAATAGAATATTTAGGTCCACCCCACCTCTTTTCGGGTCTAAATCGATAAATATCGATCCTAGAAAAAAATTGATAAGGTTCAAAATTGTAAGAATTTTATTCCAAACAACTTCGATAAGAACCATTCTTCCTGTAAAATTAAAAATAAACGAGTTATGCAATGAACACAAATTCACCCCCATCACCCTTCGGGTCTAACAAGGGGACAGTACGGCAGTCGGACTTTTGTAATTTTTCGTACTCATGGTACGCGAAGTTTAGAGCTCGAATATTAATATCCCAAAGCAGTTCGAAGCCATATTCAGAAACTTTCGAGAAAATTGACTTTGAAGTTTTCGAGCGCACTCTTATGCCATAAAGATGCAACGATATTCCAACCGGGTTCGAGGCGTACCCGCTAGCGCTCGAGTCTAGTAATCGCGGGATCTCTGGTTCGAGTCTCACTTCGAATTAAAAAATTTTTTTTTTGTAATTCGCATACCTCCGTCATTTAAATATCCCGATACAAATGTATTGTCTATAATAACATATTATTATATATAATTAATATGATATATCTATATAGACTACCGTTCAAAAGTTTGGATACACCAGTCGATATTTTTTCCCGCACTTAAAGTTTGATAACACGGCCAAAAAAATAAAGAAGATATATCAGGCTTCAGTTTACTCTATTTCAATATTTTTTTCAATTTTTTTTCTACCCGGTACGGACTTTGGTACGTGGCCGTTTTTAGGCCACGCGAATCCGGCGCCGATTCTAAGAAAAAATGTTGTTTTTTTTTACTGAGAAAAACTTGAAAGCGTAAACAGAAGCTCGATATTGCCCTTTTAAAAAAATTTTTGCGATTTTTTTTTGGGGAGTTATATCATTTTTTGCTGTAAACGACAAATTTTACAAAATTCAAAATAACCCAAGAACACACAAGCACAAGTTATCAATATAGTTTGAGCACATCCGACATGGAGCCTGAAAGTTCTTAAAAAAAACGGGTGCAGCCGCTTAAAGCGCATGGAGGAATTGCCAAAATGGGAAAAACATGTAAACGGCGGAGGAACCATGACAGACAAATACGCGACAGAACAACCAACAGGTTACAACCCGGCACTTGCAGCAGTGGGCTTTATCGGCTGCGAGTCAATTTCGTGTTTTAGGAGAATTGTTGTTCAAATGTTACTTTATTATATGTACAGTTTTCAATAAACGAACACTACCCGTTACGCCAAAAAAGATTTCTTAAAAATATGCCTTCTGTCGGCCGAATTAACTATGCCCCGACCGCCTTAAAGTAACACTCAGGTCTCGTCTTCTAATCGTGTCGAGCCACGTGTTCCTTTATCTCACCGGGAAACTCGAGCCACAGGGTGATTATTAATATAATTCTCACGCTTATTGACGGGCTCGTAATTGAAAAATAATCGGTAGTGCATTCGTCGACTCACTCATGTTTCATTGTTAAGGACATAGAAAACCCCAGATAGACAATCATGATTTTCACGCCTCGCATGATATTGATGAATCAAATTTTGCAGCATATCGACTACATACTGTGATGCAAAGACATTAACTCATTTAGTATCATAAGTTTACAAAACATTTTGTTTTCAGTACGTCGTTTAGAAATGCATCGTACATTTAGAGCATGTCGAACTCATGCCGCGGTGCTCAAGTGTCTGAGATTAATATCCTCAGATTTAACGTCATTTGGAAGTGATGCGTAAACATTTTGGCGAGTAATCACTATGTTAGCGTCAATTGATCCTATGAGTTGTACTCAACATGAATGCAATTTTGTATACGTTGATAAAGACATTTCGTGAGCTCATTCAATATAGTGAATTTGAGATACATCGTAACTGAAATTTGTTGGTTCAAAAATGCATCATCTGCTTACTACAAGATAAATATATAAGACGGCTATTTTGATTTCTGCAATAAATATTTGCAGATTGACATCATATGAAAGTCATGTAATGATTTTGGTTCGTGTATTCACTGGGTTAGCATTGGTGGTAGGAATGAGATGCAAGCAATATGACGGCGATATGCATGTTTCGCAGTGAAATATTCTATGACGGCAATATGAATGTTCAGCAATGATACCTTCTATGAGCACAATATGACGGTGATATGCATATTTCTCAGTAATTCATCTGATCAGTGAATTATTCCGGCGATGTATATGTTTCTTCGTGATACATTCTATGACGGCGATTTGGCATGTTCTCGCTGATACAGGCGTTCAGCACAATATAACAGCAAAATGCATAATCCTCAGTGATACACCCGATGCATGCCTTATACAGCTGATATACATGTTCCTCCGTAATACATTCCATGACGGTGATATGGGATGTTCTCGCTGACACAGGCGATGAATACAATATGACGGCAAAATGCATGTTTCACAGTAATTCTTCCTATGAGAGCAAAATGACGGTGAAATACGTATTTCATAGCGATACATCCCATAAAGGCAATACGCAAGTTTGTCAGTGATTCTTTCGATGAACACAATATGACGGCAATATGCATGTTTCTCAGTGATACATCCCACGAGCCCCATCCGACGGCGATATGAGGTCCCCTGCAGTACTTTTTTTCATCGTTTTACACTTCAATGCAGCGACGTCAGCCAGTGTACATTGTTCTGGCAGCGATCAACTCGTGAATTTCCGTATTTGGAAAACGCAACGATTTTTCGACCCAGTTAATACACTAGACGCAAAAATTAAAGGATAGAAAAAAATAGCAAATTTTTTGCCATTTTTCAAAAGGCTGTAATTCTGTGAAAAATGATCGAAAAACGTTTTAAAAAAAAAGGAAATTGTTTCTAGTTTTCAGATCTCGGGTCAAAAATTTTTTATCATGAGTAGTTTTCGAGAAAACGTCGGAAAACCATCGAATGAAAATATTTCGGAATTTTCACTCTTCTTCAAAACGGTCCATGGACGTGAATACATTTTTTTTCAAGATTCCATTATAAACCTCTTTTACAGAATTTTATCCTCTTCAATTTGAGCGGTGGTTGAGCTCTGTACGATGATTTTTGGCGGAGTTATCAGCGTTCAAAGCAAAAACTGCACCTTTAACTTAAAAAATTGATAACTCGAGAAATAATGAACGTATAGAAAGTTTAAGGTGGGTTTTGGTAACTGCAAAACATCCTCTATAACACTTTATTACTTATTTTTTAAGAAAAAAAATGTTTCATTGCGAAAAGATCGTTCAACAAAAAGGAAAAAAAAACGCATATTTAAGAATATATGCTAAACTTGGGCTATTTCAGGAAATAATCGATTGATAAAGGATATAGACTTAGATTTTTTAACGTCAGAGTATCCCTAACAACCCCTAAAAATTTCAGAGCTTTCCGATTTTTCCTTCATTGTGTTCGGAACGATTGAATTTTCCATTTTTGCTGAAAATCCATGAAGAATGCAGTTTTTAGCTTTTATTCATTTCTCATGGTTGAATATTTTTTTTTCATTAATAACCTGAATTGTTATTTTTTTAGTGTCTTTTACTAAGATGTAAAAGACACAAAATACCCTTCCACATTCTCCATTACAATTTTTTATAAACAAACAAGATAATAAAAGAGATATTTGAAAAATAAAAAAAACATAACCAGATGTGAAAGACACCAAATCCCCTTCTACATTCTCCATTACAATTTTTTTTATAAATAAAGTACATAATAAACAACATATTTGAAAAATACAAACAATTTCAACTCCGATTTGAGTATAAATCCGAAAATATTGATCGTCGAGTAAAAAAAGTGCGAGAACCGAACTTGAAGGAAATAAAATTCCACCGATTACGATTTTTTTTATCAACTTGATAGTATAACTCTGCAACTATTGATCCCCAGTAAAAATGATAGGCACGAATCTCGTGGGAAATTAAATATCCAACAACTTTCTATACTACCATTTTTGCTTTAAAGTTGAAAATTAACGAGTTATCTCAGAAAAATCGAAAAACTGAACTTAAAATCAAGATGGCGGCGATTGCACAGTTAGGATTGTTCGGAAAATCGAAATATAGACTCCCAACCACCCTCTCTGACGATTAAAAAAAAAATTGCGTCCAGCAATTTTTTCTATTTCAGGCTGTTTTTTGTGTACCTCGACTGGACTACATGGAGAATAGGCGCACGAGCGCGTTAGTAGGTACGGTAGGAACTGGGGGAGAGTGCGGAGAGTCCGCGATCTCCAAGACGAAAGAAATTTCGTCAGTCGGAAGTCGAGTGCCCACGATACAAGTCAAGCGCCCTAGGAAGAAAATTCGTAACGAGTGCCCGGCCGAGGACCATCGCTGACCCTGGCAAGGCGAGGAGCAGCGGAGCGCTGAGCCCGATCCTCGCATATTTTTCTGGGTGGGGTTGGATGAGCCATCGCAAAGTAACGGTTCGATTGCGAGGAATGCCTCGGTTGCATTATTTCGCCAAGCGGCGAGTTTGACGAAACTTTGCGAGCGGTCACCATCCAACTCTACTTTCTGGCCAAATATAATAATTGCGCGTATCCCCTAAAAGCGGTGCGGGATTTCCCGATAATAAGTGCGATCGCGAGTGATTCGAGCGGTCGGAACGGAGGCCGGTATCTTTTTGCGTATAGCGGTAGGCCCCGGGCCGTGTGCCGACGCGCCTGCGGGCGAGTGGCTACCTCGTGTTATCTCTCTCTCTCTCTCGCTTTCGAGTTCGTGTACGGCCGGTTACCTTGTCGCTTTCTCGGAATAGTGTGCGTTATACGTGTGTGTTTCCTTCAACGAATTTCGGTGATAGTGTATTTGCTCCGCGTCCCTTTACCTCACGGTTTTCTCTCGATTATCTTACGGTTTTCTCTCGGTTATCTTACGGTTTTTCCTCGGTTATCTAACGGTTTTCTCTCGGTTACCTTCCAGTTGTCTCTCGGTTATGTTACGGTTTCCTCTCGCTTATTTTACGATTATGCCTCGGTTACCTACTCGTCAGTTCTTAGCGTTACGGTTTCCTCTCGGTTATCTGTCGGTCATCTTCCGTCTATCTGCCGCGTGATTTTTCGATTCTCTTGCGGTTACCTTTCGACCCCGTTTGTCGCGCGTAACATGCCGCCGGTTATCTTGGGTTTAATCGAGAGTTTAGGTAGAATGAAAAGTTTGCGAATCGACCCCGATTAGTTCTGGCCTGACTCGACCCACGCTTCTCGGTATCATCTCTCTCTCTCTCTCTCTTTGCAAACCTGCCACACGAAGGAATGTCCGACCCGTGTAGTACAGTCAATCTGTCATTTGCAGCGGAAAAATGTCCCATACGGATGAAAGTTTTTTTATTGGGTGCGCAATGATGCGCTTTAACTTATTTTGAGTTGCCCCAGTCGTAGCTAGGCGCAGCTTTTTGAAAACTCAAAAAACGTAAAAAAAAATTTGAAATGCATTTTTCTCGATATCTACACATCTGACAGGAAAATTTATTTCACAACAAATGTAGAGGACCTTGCGATCTACAATTATTCTCCTTGGAGCGATGCTGTACAACAAGACATACCGCTTGTAGGTGGCGCCAAAATCACTAAAAGAGTGTTTTTTCAATTTTTTGACCTGATAATATATTTTGTTGGCAAAAGTGTAGATGCAAAAGTTGTTCCTTGAAATGTTATGAACAACTTTTATTTGAACATTTTTTTTATACAACTAACCGTTTGAGAGCTATAGCCTGCGCGAACATGGAAATTCCAATTATAGAATTGTACTAAGTTTGAATGCACATCAGCCGTACACGTTTCGGCTCAAATTCAATGATTTATACAGTTTTTAATATTGATTTTTATTTTAATTATTCTATTAATCAGAAATAGTTGGAAAATTTGTTGTCATATTAATTTAAGAAATTCTCATTCAAATTATTCTCATTCTAAATCATCGCAGTTGTATTGCCAAAGATCCTTGTTCGAAATGTATGGTCAGTGGAGTATCAATTAAGAAATGAATTAATTTTTCTCATTTTTCGAATCAACGTCGGAACAACACTGACTTTTTTTAATCAAACAGATAAAAAGCAACAATTTCCAAATAATGAATCACCTTTAAAATCATTGAATTTTGATATGGTAGCTTGTGTTCCTCTCGAATCCATGGATCCTATCTGTTTGGGTGTTGTGAAGAAATTTTTATCTGCAATCTCAGATAAAGCATAAGGGTATGGAGAACTCAGTACGGCTGAAATAATCAAAATATCAACAAGATTAGCTGTCTTACGAATGTATTTGACTACTGACTTGGCTCGTCATCCAAGACCTCTGGAAGAGTATTCAAAGTTTAAAGCTACTGAATTTCGATTGCTCCTTTTGTATACAGGGCCAATCATTTTTTAGCAAATTCTGCCAGATGAGCTGTATACCCATTTTTGTACAGTTGCATATTCTGCATGTCGTTCTATCCTTATTTCATGTCCAGGCGGAGCCCAATTAGAATATGCAAAAAGTGATTTAATAGCTTATGTCGAATCTTGCTAAGAAGTTTATGGAATATGGTTTTCATCATACAATGTACACGGTTTGTTACATGTGGTTGACGATGTAGGGGTACTAGGGCACCCCGACAGCTTTTGCAGCTTCTGCATTGCCATATGAAAATAATATGAGCTTTTTTCGTAAACATCTTCGAAAACCACATCAGCTCCTCCAACAACTAGCTCGTCGCCTAGATGAACAAAATATATGCCGTGATGAGAAATATGTTGTGCCAGTAATCAAACCGATTTTTCATCATAGTGATAGTCCAATCGTAGACGAATTTTGTGCATTCGAGTATTGTGCAGTACGAAGGTGTGCAGTTTGAATACTTTCGTTTAGTGGTTGAAAATAAGCGGGATAGCTGTGTTCTATCGAAAACTGAAAAAATCGACGAGGTAGTCAACATTGTAAAGACTTTATCTCATCGATTTACAATGATAGTAAAATTATTTTCCTATGTCAAATTGTCAAATATGTGAACTGATATTGGAGTTTAAAAGAGGAATGATTTACAATTACATAATAATAAAGTCATTTTTACATCACTTTAGAATTGTTTTCCGCATTAGTGAATTATTTATCTTTTTATAAACAATTATGCTCAGAACATATTCAAAAAAACAATGTAAAAAATCAAGTCAGAAACATTCCAATCTACACTACCGGAATAAAATAAAACGATAAAAAAATATGCCAAATTTTAGCCTTTTTCGAGTGGCTGTATCTTCGTGAAAAATGGTCGTATCGAACTGAACAAACAACAATTTGAAGCCTGAAGTCTCTAGTTTCGAGATTTCACGATGAAAAAATTTTCGTAGATACGTGTACTGATCAATCTCGAAGAATACAGCGATAGAAAAATTTTCAAATTTTATCGGTTTTTCTTTTCAGTGCCAAATCTTGGAAAATTTTTTTCGATGACTTCATTGAAAACATCGAGTACCTTATTTATTCAGCTTTAATTTCCTTTTTTGTGCATCTCAATACATCCATTTTTCATTGAGATATGGAACTTTGAATGAAAAAGGATCCTTTCGTCTTCGACTATTGATATCTCAGCAACAAATGGTCACACGAAATATTTAGGGTGGGTTTCGGAAACGTGAATAAATTCTCTACAAAGCTGAAGTATTCATTTCCCGAACGAAAATTTTCTTTTATACGCTACATCGTTTTGAAAAATCGGGAAAAGTAGGGATTTTACGTTTTTTTGTAAAATGACCGGCTCAATTGAAATTATTGAGGTTTCCATCAACTTGAAGAAGGCATCCTACAGTTCAATACACCCATAACAACCCCAGAAAGTTTCAACTGCACCCATGGAGCCATCTTTTTGTTTCATTCAATAAAACTTTTGAAAAAAATTATGGGATCACTTTTTTGTTCTCTAATGCGCATAATCTTTAACAAAACGAAAAAATATCATTTTCTTCACTTTCTCATGTTTTTGTCGATGAAAATATTCAAATTAATAAAAAAAGTTTGAAAACAACATTTCAAAAAAAAAAATTTGTTGCAAATTTTTTTCTGAAATTTTTTTTAATTTACCCTAAGGAATGTAAAAATCAATTACCGCCAGCATGAGCATTACCCAAAGCGTAATGCTAATGCCTGCGCAACCTTCAATTACGTGGATGTTATAGAGGCAGATTTACGCTTCGTGTGTTTGTTTGTTTGGGTTTGTTTGGGTTTGTGTGTGTGTGTGTGTGTCATACACACGCACATATACACACGCAACCTCCACGTGGTACGCTTTGGGTAATGCTAATGCCGGCGGTGATTGATTTTTACATTCCCAGAGATGAAGAAAAAAAAATTTTCAAACAAAAATTTCCAACAAAATTTTTTTTTTGCGATATTTAAAAAAAAATGTTTTTTTTTCATTAATTTGAATATTTTCATTGGAATAAACGTGAGAAAATGACGGAAAAGTTATTTTTTTGTTTTTTCAAAGATTATGAGCATTACAGAACAAAAAAAGTCATACTTTCATTTTTTTTTAAGTTTGATTGAATGAAACAAAAAATGGCTCGATGGATTCAGTTAAAACTTTCTGGGGTTTTTATGGGTATATTGAACTCGGAGTTCGGTTCGAACCTTCCTCGAGTGAGGACGTGTTTACGTACGAGACGTTATAAGCAAATGTAATAGCGAGATATCAATCGAAGCGCGTTGTAGCATTTAATGTATAGTACGCAGCTCCAAGCTGAATAATTTTTAAGTGCAGCGAAGTGCATCAGTGATGTGAAGAACTTAAGAGCAAATTGTGAAGCGACATGGCCGACGGCCCCCCGACAACCATGTCGTTGAATCCGGAACAGCACAACGGAACAAGAACAACCGACAGTCCAATGACAGGGCCCCCCGGAACGTCAGCTCATTATTCTCCCACAGCTCCTCCACTAGCTGGAAATGCGAATGACATACGCATCGTTTTGACGAGAAATGCCAATGGACAAAATATAGGCAACAAATCGCCAGCATGGCAGATCGTCCGCAGCAATAAGCGCCCTAGACTCAGCAACGGATCAGATAGCGAGGAAGAGAAAAGCATTAAAATTTCTTGTAACAACAAATTTATGGTTCTAAGCAATAACAATGAACACAACGAGCATAATAATAATATGAATATAGACGAGGTAAGCAAGACAGCCCCAAAACCACCGCCAATATTCGTTCCAGGTGTTAAATCGATCTCCACACTGGAAAGACGCCTCGAGAGAGGCATGAGCAAAAATGATTACGCACACAAGACAATTAACGTCGACGGACAAATCAAAACAATAGCCAAGAATTCCGACGCTTATAGGAAAATTGTACACATCCTCAACGAAGAGAACGCTGCCTATCACACATACCAACCGAAAGAAAATCGTGCCTACCGGGTGGTCATAAGATCACTGCACCCATCAACCCCCATCGATGATTTAAAAAGTGCTATCGAAGAACTGGGGCACATAGTGCGTAACATCATAAACGTCAGACACGGCAAAACAAAAGAGCCGTTACCCCTCTTCTTTGTGGACCTGGAACCCGGACGAAACAACAAAGACATATACGGCACTGACGTGATCCTTAACTCCAAAATCGAAGTAGAGCCACCAAGAAAAAAATCCACGATGCCTCAATGCACCAGATGCCAGCGCTATTGCCACACGAAGAGCTACTGTCGCAGACAGTTTCGATGCGTCAAATGCGGAGGTGAGCACAACACATCATCAGGTAAAAAACCAAGCGAGCTACGTGCCAAATGCGTGCTGTGTGAGGGTGACCACCCAGCGAGTTACAAGAGCTGCCGTGTATACCAGAGCATACTAGAGAAACGAAACTTGAGCACGCAAAAACCACACTGGTTTCGATCCCGACCAAGGCAGGACACACACGAGCCCGACGTACAATATAACCACCAACCGGCTAACGAAAACACTAGTGAAACCCGGCCGACTCGTAGCTACGCACAGGCAACAGGAGCAAGAGCAGGTAACAACCGAAGTGTTCCCAGTAATAACTCCACAATCATCAACATTCTCGAAAAATCACTCACTGAATTCCGAGCCGCGCTAACTCAACAAAACGAGTTGCTCAAAACCATGCTAATCCTACTAACAGCAGTACTAATGAAGTTTGCAGACAAATAATTTTCGTCTCGTACAAAATAGTATTATGGAACGCAAACGGGCTGGCCCAGCACCAGCAGGACCTAGTAACATTCTTACAAATAGACAAAGTCGACGTTATACTAATTGCGGAGAGTCATTTCACTGACAGAACCCACCTAAATATACGTGGCTATAACGTCTATAGCACCGTGCATCCGGATGGCACAGCACATGGAGGAACAGCTATACTAATTAAAAAAACGATCAAACACCACGAGTTGCGTCCATACGGCAAGGATTATCTCCAGGCGACAAAAGTTGTTATCGAAGACAAAAAACTCCGTACTTGCAGTACTACTTACTTACTCCGTAGCTGCAGTACTACAGTACTTGCAGCGGTATACTGTCCGTCGAGACACAATATTAAAAACAATGAATTCAAAGAATTTTTGCAGAGCCTGGGACCACGATTTATTGCAGGAGGCGGCTATAATGCAAAACATCAAACATGGGGATCGAGGTTAACAACAACTAGGGGCCGAGAACTACTTAAAGCGATGGCAGACTGCAACTGCATTCATCTCTCTACTGGCCAACCGACAGACAAAAGACACCGGACGTACTGGATTTTTTCGTAGCTACAGGTATCGCGAGAATATACACAAGAATAGACGCGAGCCTGGATCTATCGTCGGATCACACACCGGTAATACTAACCCTAAGCAGCGAAGTTCTCAGCAAAAAGAAAAGCTTGACCCTATATAACAAAAAAACCGACTGGCCGGCCTTTCAGGAAATAATAAGCGGAAACGTGGACCAAAAGATCCCCCTCAAAAACAGAGCAAACATAGATGACGCTACCGAACAGTTCACGAGGCTAATACGCAGAGCAGCCTGGGAATCTACTCCATCCACAACGGAAAACCACGACGATGCAATACTCCCAGAGGTACTTCGAAGGAAAATAGCCATAAAAAGACGAGCCAGGAGGCAGTGGCAACTCAGCAGAAACACCAACGACAAAAGAAAACTCAACAAAGAGATTCGGGAACTAAAAAACTGATTGCCCAGCATAACAACAACAGCTTCGAAACGTACCTGACGAGTTTATCCAACACGGCAGCCACAGAATATTCGTTATGGAAAGCCACTAAAAGAATCAACACCGCGAAAAACTACAACCCCCCAATCAGAAAATCGAACGGAGAATGGGTACAGAGCGACTTGGAAAAAGCGACAACATTTGCTGAGCATCTAGAAAGGGTATTCACACCAATACAATCGCAGCAAAACGCTCTGGAAGTCGAGGAATTTCTTGACAGCCCACTGCCGGTGGAAATGCCCATCAAACCCATCTCACCAGCAGAAATAAGCCACATAATCAACAAGGAATTGAAGCCCATGAAAGCCCCAGGCTACGATCTCATAACTGGCTTTGTGCTCAAGAAACTGCCAAAAAAAAGGGGTTGTGTTCCTCACCACACTGTTCAACGCAGTCCTCCGTACGGCGCATATACCTAGTCAATGGAAAGTGGCGCAAATTATCATGATACCGAAACCAAGTAAACCGCCGAACGATATCACCTCGTGTAGGCCAATAAGTTTGCTGCCCGTCTTATCAAAAATATTCGAAAAATTGCTACTAAAAAAAATACAAATATAAATAGACGAACGGAACATAATACCAGACCATCAATTTGGATTCAGAAACAAACACTTAACAGTAGAACAGGCGAACAGAGTATTCAACACTATATCCAACACACTCGAAGAGAAGAAATATTGCTCAGCAGTATTCCTAGACATCCAACAGGCTTTCGATAAAGTCGGGCACATTGGACTACAATACAAAACCAAACAAGCTATTCCAAAATTCTATCTGCTTTTGAGATCATACCTAAACAACAGGTCATACCAGGTGAAATACGGCGAGGAAGTCACAGACCTCTACCCAATAAAATCCGGAGTTCCACAAGGCAGTGTGCTAGGCCCAGTACTGTACACGCTGTTTACAGCGGACCTACCAGTGCGACACAATACAGTCGTGGCAACATTTGCCGACGACACAGCAATCATGGCCACACACAGCAACGAGGCCAAAGCCTCAAGGAACCTCCAAAGAGGGCTCGATGATGTCCAGACATGGCTGGAAAAATGGAGGCTCCAAGCCAGCCCAACAAAATCTGTGCACATTACATTCGCCATGAAAAAAAAGGAATGCCCGACGGTTACGCTGAGTGGACATCCCCTCCCAAGGGTCAGCGAAGTGAAATATCTAGGAATGCACTTCGACCGAAGGCTCACAGGAGCCAGCCATATCAAGAAAAAAAGGAAGGAACTAGATATAAAACTAAGAAAAATATACTGGCTACTGGGCAGGAGATCTGAACTATCGCTCTGTAACAAAATAACTGTATACAAAGCAGTTCTGAGGCCTGTTTGGGCATATGGCATAAAACTGTGGGGAACCGCGAGCAACTCCGCCATCGAGATTCTACAACGATTCGAATTCAAAACCCTCAGGACGATTGCCAATGCACCATGGTACATTACAAATACTAACCTCCACAAAGACCTTGAAATCGACACAGTAAAGGCCGTAGCTCTGAGATCATGTACTAGCTACGAACAAAGGCTCATGAGCCACCCAAACGAAATAGCGCACAACCTACTAAACAGAAGGAACATCGCCAGACGCCTTAAAAAATATAAACCGATGGACCTGCGGCAAAGTTTCCACGCGGTATAACCGCGAAACGAAAAACGTCAACGTCAAGAGTGCTACTGGAGAGTGAAAGTACAAAAACGAGCGCGCCAGTGTAAAAAACTATTGTATAAAGAATCAATGGATATTGTAATAGCTGGGTCATGAAAGCAAGAGCGAAAAGTAGAGCGGAGCACATCAATCTTGCCCTCTAAACCTATGTAACCGTCAAGTCACAAAAACTATTTAATGCCATAACAATGGCAGCTTATAGTTAAAAGCTGGAAAAGATAAAAAAAAATTGAACTCTCGAATGCATGCTTCAAGTTAATGGAAACCTCAATCATTTCAATTAAGCCGGTCATTTTACAGAAAACGGAAAATCCCTATTTTTCCGGATTTTTCAAAACGATGTAGCGTATGAAAGAAATTTTTTTTTCGAAAAATGAATACTTCAGCTTTGTAGAGAATTTATTGACGTTTCTGAAACCCAGCCTAAATTTTGTGGGTGACCGTTGGTTGCTGAGGTATCAATGATCAAAGACAAAATGATCTTTTTTCATTCAAAGTTCAATATCTCAGCAAAAAATAGACGTATTGAAATGTAAGAAAAAACAAGATTAAAACTGAATAAACAAGGTATTCGATGTTTCGAATAAATTCATCGAAAAAAAATTTTCCAAAATTTTGTACTGAAACAAAAAACCGATAAAATTTGGGACTTTTTTCTTTCGCTGTATTCTTCGAAATTGAGCAGCACACGTGGCTTTGGAAATTTATTTATCTTGAAATCTCGAAACTAGAGACTTCAAGCTTCAAATTGCTTTTTTGTTCAATTCGATACGACCATTTTTGACGCAGATACAGCTACTTGGAAAAGGGCTAAAATTTGGCACATTTTTTTTTATCCATTAATTTTTTTCGGTAGTGTACAAATGCCACAAAGCTAACAAATTCTCTTCTGTTTGTTTGGGTTATAGCAATCTGAATCTGTCATATTTTTTTGGATACGACGACACTATGTACTCGACGCAAAAAAAAGTAACGGGTATGAGTTTTTTTTGTTTTTCCGATATCTCGCAATTAAGGGGTTGAAACTGCAGTTGGATTGTTTAGGCAAGCGCATCGTGTACTCAGGAAGCATTATGGAATTCCGGACTAATTGCACACCAATATAAGTTTGTGTGCATATTGGTAATTTTGACCCGTATGAGTGAAAAATGAAGGGGTGAACAACCCCTGTGTTTATCATTTCCCCAACTGAAATTGAAGGCAACCTGATCTATTTTTACGGAAACGCCAACATCTAGTTGACGTGTTTTTGCATTTTGTGTCGAATAGCAACCTTAAGGGGGTACTCTACCCTCTACTGTAACTTCCTTCACCGCAGTCGTCTTTCCCTATTCGACATGTTTTTTCTGATTAAAAGTGTTCCTAGCCACTGTGAATCGAAGTTTCCTCATGTTGCGAAATCAATATGACATCCTTAGGGAGTAAACCGTCCCCCATTTATCGCTTTTCATTAACGATTTAAAAATTTGGAATTTTATTCAGATCAATACCTATGGTTTTGCATACCTGTCGATATCTATATTAGTCTAATAGTCCAGTAACCTTAGGATAAGGTCTATTCAAGAGACCCACCCTCTGGCCAATTTTTTTGTAGGTTGTCTAGACCCGTAGCACCATAGTCCTGAGTTTTCGGACATTTCCGAGTTGTATTTGAGCAACAAAAAATTATTAAAAATTAAAAAATCGCTATTTTTACGATAATTTTTTCAGAATGCGTCGTATCGGAAAAAGATTCAAATCAAATTTGTTCCTCACAGCGTCCTCTGTGGAAAAAGGTTCTATACAAAAAAGTGCTAACATTGTTAATTAAACGGTTAATGGCAAAAGAAAATGAGAATTCTCAATTTCATTTTTGCAACCGCAATCGGTTATTTATC